>CAWVOD010000044.1:0-17303 GCA_963930825.1 Silvanus unidentatus | reverse complement strand
ATTAATAAACGCTTTGGGCTCAGTTATCAAAGGTATTTCAGGTAATTTAGATAACGAAGATGGTTCAAAAATTTACAGTATTCTTAATCATTTAAAAGATAATCAAAATAATTTGCAAAGTCAATTAAAAATGCAGTATTCAGTAAATCAAGAAATCATTGAAAAATTTAATAATGTCACCCAAAACATTGAACATAACGAAATTCTTTTGAAATCTCGAATAATACAATTAAATTCTATAATAAATAAAAATACGGAACATATAGATATTCTACGAGGAAAAGATTTATTTAATCAACTCATTATCCTATACAACACTATTTTAAATATACTACAAGAAATTGAAACTTCACTTACTTTTTGCAAAATACACACATTACATCCGAGCATTATAAAATCCGACGTTTTACTCTCAGAAATTACAAAAATCTCACAATTTTATAAAAATCAATTACCGTTTGAAATAAATAACGTTAATATCCTAAACTTTGAATCAATAATCGAAGTTAACTGTAAAATAAAAGAAAACATTATTCATTATTTTTTAACATTACCAATCTATTTAGAAAAACAATTTGAATTATTCCACTTACTTTCAATTCCTACTAGAATTGAATCAGAATTTCGGACAATTATTCCAGATGTAAATTACTTAATAAAATCAGATGACATTGTTAAACCTCTAACCGGCATTTGTACTCGCAACAAGATCTATCATTGTCCCAATCATATTCTGAAACCACAACAATCACCATGTGGCGAAGAAATATTAATATCAGGGAAATCCACTAATTGCGAATATACAAAATTACACATTGAAAAATTTCACGTCGAATATATTTTCGAAATCAATCAATACTTGGTTATTTTCCCAACAAGTGAAACAATAAAAATTAAATGTACCGACAAAACAGAAACTAAACAACTTAAAGGAATCTACCTTATTAAAGAAAATAATTGTCAAATATTTATTAACAATCAAGAAGTATTCTATAGTGGAAAATCATATGGAAATCCGACTCTCATCCAACACCTAGGACAACAACTGAAAAACTCACAACGTTCGAATATAACTATCAACCTGAAGAATCTACAGTTAAATAAATTATCGATACCCGATAATACCCATCTAATTCCATTTACAGACCAGTATTTTTATCAATTACATTTACCTAGTATTTGGACCATAATTTTATATGTAATAATAATAACCGCTTGTATATTTCTATGTTTAAAGTTTAGAAAAATCTATCAGCATATCGAAAATACCCAAAAGGAAAACTCAACGATCCCAACAGTTCAACCAAGGTCCAACAGCTCTACAATTCACCTTCCAGAGGAAGCCTCTTTCTAAGGATGGAGGAGTTATAAGACACCTTCCCATAGAAAAACCATATGGATAGCACGTACAAGGAATCATGTTAATCCATTTCAATAACTTGCATTTCTTGTATAATTGCAATTTACTTATTTCTAGTAATTCTTCTGTTTTATGCTGATAGACAAAATCTTTGTGTTAACATAATGTACAATAAAACAGTCAGTCTTAATCTGTAATCATTACTGTAAACTTGTAATTAAATTGTATTAATAAAAAATCATTTTTTTTAAATAATTATAATCCCATAATTATAATTTATATATATATATATATATGTTTGATTTTGTTCGTGGATGTATTTTTAAATGAAACCATAAATACAGGTAAAAAAAAATTATACAGAAAGAGAGAGAGTGACAGAGAGAGGGGTCATTTATATGTATACCTGGCTGGTGGTCAGTACCTTGTATTAGTCAACGAATTAGCAAAGGCGGGGACACATAAAGTACACCCATTAAAAAAATAGTTCTATTGGTTTGAAGTAACCACAAACCTGTCTTTAATATAAGGTTCAAATTGTAATTATATTAAACTCTAAGAAGAACTATTTTGTAACATCAATAATAAAAGTTTAAAATGGAAAAACTGAACGTAAAAAAACAACCAACCACCTTGGGTATTGAAAAACATAATGTTTTATGTAACATAAAAAATAATATTAGACACTCTAATTTATTTCCTATAGAACAAGTTAAAATGATCATTGTTGGAAAAAGTGGAAGTGGAAAATCAAACTTAGTAATTAATTTATTAGAACATGAAAATGGATTAAAATTTGAAAATGTATACATTTTTTCAAAAACTTTTTTTCAACCGTTATATAGATATCTATTTAAATTAATATCATCTATAAAAGGAATGGGATATTATGAATTTTCTGAACATGATGACATTATTAAACCACTTGAAGCGAAACCGAATTCTATCTTTATATTTGACGATATAATATGTGAAAATCAAAGTGTTATTAAACAATATTTTGCAATGGGTCGGCACAAATTGATTGATTGTATATATTTGACACAAAGTTATGCTCAAACATGTAAGCATTTGTTACGGGAAAATGCAAATTTTTTAATAATATTTTGTTGTGACAGAAAAAGTCTTGAACGTATTTACAATGATCATGTAAATACCGATATGTCATTCAAACAATTTCTAAATATATGTAAATTTTGTTGGAATGATAAATATGATTTTTTAGCAATATCGAAAGAGGACCCTGTTACCAATGGGCGCTATAGGAGGGGTTTTGATCATTATATACCGATATAAGGAAATAAACGGTTATACGTTACTGTTTTAAAAACGAATATTATTGTGTTTACTGTCATACTGTTCAGACATAATGTATCATTTAAAATTATTAATGGATAAGCAATTAACACAAAAACTTATAAAAGCCCGTAAAAGTGTAAAAATTGACACAATTAAATCACAACGTCAAGATACTGAAAAGTATTTAGACCTACAATATCAACCACTTAAGAAAATTTTAAAGGAGTCTTTTGATTCAAAACATTTAAATATACCCAATATTAAAAAAGAACAACAAGATGTCGAAGTGAAAAGTGAAATAAAGAAACCAAATAGGTCGCTAAACCAAATAATATAAATTATGACGACGATGATGATGATGTGTTTTTTGCTAACAAATCTGCTAAAAATAGTACCACTATAGAGGAAGATTTAAATCAAACATTTAAAGAAAAGAATAATGAAACTCAATTCTCGGACAGTAGATTAGAAGAAACTTATTTTCACCAGCCAAATGAAAGTTACTTTGATGATAAACCGGAACCGATACAGCCCTCTAATCCGTTAGATTACTCTACCATCACTGATGATAGTTTAAAAGAATATTTAAATCAGTTTGGTGACTTAATTAGACCTTTCATTAAGGGACGAATAAGAGACACAAAGGATGAGTATGACACAAATTATGTTAGGTATGACATGGATACAGACAAAATTACTTTTGGAGACAGTGTTATGGATTTTGTAGATAACGATTTGGTTATTAAAAATCAAAAATTCAAAGGAACCAGAGGATTGTATGAATTAATTTTTAAGAATGACCCAAACGATGATTCGATTACACAACAAGATCGAGAAATTTATGGTAAACTCATTAATCTTATTAATGCGAATAAAAGAAATTTTAACGTTAATGACCAAGCTCTGGGAAACCGTAGTGACAAGTATAGATTTGTAATTAAACCTATTATGACAATGATGAAAGCTGAAGAAATGTCCCAAATATCAAAATTAAGAAAACCAACTCGAACACAAAGTGGTGCTGGACATCAATTTAAAAAATCTAATCCTTTAAAAGTTATTGCTATTGATCCATCTAAAACAACATTGAATTATAATACTAAAAAAAGGGAATATGTCTATTGGAATGATGCGAATGAACTTGTAGAAAGGGTTAAATTGCTTGTAGCCAGTTCACAAAGCGGAAGTGACGCTCACACAAACGAAATTCAGTCTATATTAGAAGAACTAAGAGAACACAAAGTCATTCTATAAGATTGATTTAATATAATCTTATGCGGTTTTACGAATTTAAACATCATTCAAAATTTAATCATTCGTAATCATGAGTCAAGATATTAAAAAGGAAATTGTTATGGAATTACATAAGCCTGCGAGAAAACATCTCCCTAGGCGACAAGTTATAATGAAAGGTATTCGTGATTTATATCAAATAGATTTAATTGAAATGCGTCCATATTCAAGATTAAATCGGGGTTATAACTATATTTTAATCGCGATTGATACATTTTCAAAATATGTGTGGGCACGTCCAATTAAGACAAAATCAGCAAAAGATGTTGTTCCGGCAATGGCATCGATTAGTGAACCCGATAATATTCCTAAAAATATTCAGTCAGATTTGGGAAAAGAATTTTATAACCAGCAATTTCAAAATTTAATGAATAAATATACTATAAATCATTATTCCACATACAGCACAACAAAAGCTTCTATAGTTGAACGGGTTATTCAAACTATAAAAAATCTCCTATGGATGGAATTCAGTTACAGAGGGAACTATAAATGGTACGACATCTTACAAGAAATTATAAATAAATACAATAACACACATCATTCAACAATTAAAATGAAACCGATTCATGTAAATAAAAAAGTCGAGAAAAAACTTATGGCAACTGTATATAATAGATTGAAACGTGCAACAATTATAAACAAGTTTAAAGTTGGTGACAGTGTTAAATGGTGAGATAATTAAAGGATGTTTTTATGAACAGGAGTTACAGTTGTCCAATTATCCGGATATCTATCTAGTGGAAAAAATTTTAAGAAAAAAACAAAACGGCAGAAAATTATATGTCAAATTTCTTGGAGTAAATAAAAGATGTTGGATTAATAAAAGCGATTTAGTATAGATTTTATTTGGTTTGTGACAACATGTTCTCAAATCTATCGATCTTAAGTAATTTTATTTTTTTCACTGCAACAATTAATTCTACGTTTTATGTTGTGGTGCCCGATGACACAATCGATGCTTTAATCTGTTTGGATTACAATGGTACGAAAAATGATAATTGGCCTTCATCATGGACTCGAATGGAAAACATTAAGTCTCCATATAATTTAACAATATATAAAACCATCATAAAAAATACAAACACATCCGTAATAAGTTACAAATTAAAATATTTCCAAAGTAGTGGTTCGGTCATTGAATCTAATGAATGGCAACGCACTTTGGGTAACGCCTTCGGCAAACAATCACAGCACAACCAGACCTGCTCCATTGACCCACAAACCGGTTGGAGTTGGAGGACGGGTTTTATAATATCAAATATATTGTATTCCGTTTTTATTATATTTATTACATGTTATTTCTATTTTCAAATAAGAAGATTATAAATTTATAATTTTTACTTTATAAATAAAAAGAATTTATTAAACACATTTAGTATAGTTTCAATTCATGTTGGGAAGGGGTGTATTTGATAAACTTAAAAAAAAGAGTGGCATATATTTAATTATAATTTTTTTGGACCTAATACACAACTCGAAAATAGACTTGCGAGAAATAGTCAACCAATAAATCAATTAGATCAGCATTGTAAAGAACACGATATTTTTTATTGGAAAACAAAGACTTAACATCAAGACATAAAGCAGATAGAATTTTAACGAAACAAGCGCATGTTCGTTTTAAAGCAAAGGAATAAAATTTAAAAGAAAAGTTTGCATCATTGTTGGTAGCGGGGGCTATGAAAGGAAAAACAATGTTAGGATTTAGATATGATAAGAGAGGGAGGTTTAAAAAAACTATGAGACGTAAAAAAAGGAAGAAAAACAAAAGTCGGACAGGGGATAGGTTTTAATAGTGCAGTTAGAAAAGCAAAAATAGCGTTAAGGAAACATAAACCAAAAGACCTTGAAGCAGTTGTAAAAATTGCCTTAGGCGCTAATAAAAATACCTTGAAAGCGAAGAGGCCAACGAGAATTATTCCAATACCTAAGTCTGGCGGATTTATTGGCGCATTGTTGCCAATACTCAGCGTGGCGTCCTTATTGAGCTCATTGGGCGGAAACGTCGCAAATATTGTTTCCTCTATAAAAAGAGCCAACGCAGCGAAAGAAAATTTAGAAGAAAATAAAAGGCATAATCAAAAATTAGAATCAGTTGAGATTGGTAAAGGTTTATATTTGAAACCTTATAAAAAAGGATATGGTATTGCTTTAAAAAAACTTCCACTGAAATTACCACGTCATGCATTAACTAATATTGAGTTAGAGAAATATGTCAAACAATTAAAAATCCCACATTTCAGGGGTGTTTTCATAAAAGATAAATTACTTCCAATAATTAATAAAAATAAAGAATGTGGATTTGTAAATTTAGATTCAAATAGTGGAGAGGGAACTCATTGGGTATCTTTTATAAAAAACAAAAATTTGGTGTTATTTTTTGATTCTTTTGGTAGCCTTCCACCACCAAGTATCTTAGTAAAGTATTTTAATTCAAACGGATTTTCTAAAATAGATTATAATTATAATAATTTTCAAAAATTAAATAAGTATAATTGTGGACATTTGTGTTTAAAATTTTTATACAACAACATGTAATACGTTTACATTTAACGGAAATTCATCAATATTGACCTCGTACTTTGATCCACCCATTTATTTAACACCACCGGAAAAATTTGAAATTGGATTAGTGAATTTTGAAACTTACAATAGTGTGCCTAATATAGATAATAATTGTAATACTATTAAAATTGGTAATGAGACTATTATTATACCTGAGGGGGCATATGAATTTGCGGAGCTAAAGAACTACATAATAAAAAAATTAATGAAATAAATAAGAATTTGACAAAAAAAATTAACTTTGATTAACAGCTAATAAAATTACATTAAAATCAGAAATTAAAGTGTGGATTTTACAGATAAAAATTCAATAGGGAACTTATTAGGTTTTGGACATATTGTTTTACAACCAAATGTATTGGCGATATCAGATAAATTAATTGACATACTTAAAGTTAACGTAATAAGTGTAGAGTGTAATATTGCTAAAGGAAATTTTCATAATGGTAAAGAAGAACATTCAACATTCAGTAACCCGTTCGGGTTCCCTGAGACGATTAATCAGGAAAATGTTATCTATTATCCCCTTAACACAAACAAAATTCATTTTATTGAACTTAAAATAGTTGATCAAGACGGTAATATTGTTAATCTCAGAGGTGAACGTGTAACAGCAAGATTGCACCTACGTAAAAAGAGTGAAAATTATTAATACTAAATCCATAATATATTTACATTGAAATATTTACCGTCAAAATAGTTTTCTAAAATGGTAATTAAATACAACAAAAATTATATAAATATGGAAAAAGATTTAAAAACAAATAGTAGTGCTTGTCCATCTTATAATAGAGGAGGTGGTTTAACAAAATCTAATATCAAATTTTTAAAATCCTTGGGACTAAAGGTTTTAAAACATAATGGATGAAATTCTAAATGTAGTTGAAGGTCCAGTATTTGACAATTCAATTATTAAACTAGAAAAACATTCGTATTTACCTTACGCAACAAATTCTTTCAATGAGAATGACGAAATTCGAATTACAATCCCACAATCGGAGATTTTAACTATACCGTCGCAATCATACATATATGTGGAGGGATCATTAGTTCGAATCGTAGACAAAAAAGCGTCTCTTACTGGAAAATTAATAAATAATTTTGTACCGTTTTTATTCGAGGAAATCAGATATGAATTAAATGGTAAAACAATTGAATCTTGTCATTCACCCGGAATCGTATCTACTATCAAAGGGTTATTGTCGCTTGCACCGGGAGAAATAAATTATTTTAAAAACGGATGGAATGTAGACGAAAACTGTTTTTATCATTTAAATGAAGGAAAGTTTGCGGTTTGTGTCCCTCTACGAACTTTATTGGGTTTCGCTGAGGATTTCATAAAAATTATTGTTATTATCTTCTTTATGAAATGAATGCTTGCTGTTTATAGTAAGTTATAACTTTATAAAGTAATTGACAGTGGAAGAGAGTTATCCATATTTTCACGACAGTGGAATCTATATACAATACCCGAATTACAAACATCTAAAGATTTTGATTGGGTTGTAAAATTATCAACACAATTAGAAAAACCTAGATATGTAATTTTCTGTTTATCAACGAATAAAAAAAAACCAATTAAATAAAAACCTTGCAACCTTCGACCATTGTAAACTAACGGATATACAATTATTCTTGAATTCCGAATGTTATCCATATGACAACTTGCATGTAGACTTTAAAAATCATAATTGTGCAATTCTATATGACATGTATGCGAATTTCCAAAATTCATATTATGAAAAGAGAAATGAACCGTTACTAAGTCATGATTTATTTGCCAAGGTGGCGCCTTTAGTTGTATTTGACGTGTCACGTCAAAAGGAGCTATTAAATTCTAATTCGTCATTATTGGATTTACGCATTCAATTTTCTTTGAGAGAAAATGACCCCCAACACACAACGGCATATGCAATAATATTATCGGATCATATACAGGGTGTCCCGTCTCAAACCGTTGGTTAGAAAGATCTGGAAAACGGGGAGTCGTAGAAGTCTGAAAATTTGTACACGGGCGTTATCCGAAGGGGCTGATCGATCTAAAATATTTTCAAAATGGTGGCACTTCCGGTATAACCGGAAGTGCCACCATTTTGAAAATATTTTAGATCGATCAGCCCCTTCGGATAACGCCCGTGTACAAATTTTCAGACTTCTACGACCCCCCGTTTTCCAGATCTTTCTAACCAACGGTTTGAGACGGGACACCCTGTATATTCGTATTCACCATTAACAAAGTCAGTTAGAGCTTTATAAGCGACCACAATGAAAGATGTTAACAATTATATTTGTGAAAAAGTTAAAGTTGCTTTTATTGATATATTGGGGTTTAATATAAGAAATATGTTCTTTCTGAAAGAATTAAGTATTTTAAAAAGTTGTGAGTGTTGTTGCATAACATGTAATGAACAATACATGAAACATTTTTTATTTGAACCGGATACAAAGTTTGAATTTCTAAATAAAGATGTACAACAAGAAATTCGAAGCTATACAAGACAAATATGTGGTTTAAATTGGAATTGTAATGGGAAACAAAGAAAAGCTTGTTTTGACAACAAATATTTGATACCGATTCTAAGAAAAGATTAATTGAACATGGATACGGTGTATGTGAAAAATAGGGCATGTAGTGAATATTTGCAACAGTATATTCCAAAACTTTCAATTGTTCTCGATATGGACAAATATGAGTTTGAAGATGAAACCATCCAAAATTGTGGATATCACTTTGAAAATAATTTAAAAAATTGTACAACAACCGCTGTTTTAAAAATGCAAAAACTTAAAACAATTAATAATATGTAATTATTGTGTAACATTATGAAATATTGGGAAAATTAATTAATATTATACTTAATGTAGTAAATATATTGTCTATTTAAGAATTATGTTATTGTTTCCATTTACCTTTGTTCTTGTATAAATAAATGATTGTTCTTTAAAATAATATTAAAATTAAATTATAATTTTATATGTCTTATTATAATAAAAATATATATAACAAATTTATATTCATATCTCTTCATTAGTATTCCTATAACCTATTTATTACCAACACTGCTGTCACGACCTTGAACGTGTAAGAGCCTGATGTGATGATGCGGCAAATTATGTAAGCGACGGCGATGTCAATAAAACAATTACTTGAAATACTATTTGTATTTTTATTATACTAAATTATAATAAAGAAAAAATAAGTTCTGAATTTGTGCAAGATTGACAGTCTCCGCGTAAGAGACTGCAAGTTGCAATATTACACCTGAAACTTAATTACGGGGTTCATGGCTACATAACTGGCAATAAACTCATGTGTAGTAAATAAGTCAGTTTCTTATGCAAGTGTCACGAAAGCCAATTTAAACGCGAATAATAACAGTGAAAATTATGATGATTTCAGTAATTTAATGAAGTAACTAAAAGAATTAAATAACATTTGTAACATTAAAGAAATGCTAAATCTTATGAAAGAAATGACAATTACATTGTAAAGTTGTACATCAACATATGAAAAATTAGTTATTCTGAGCGAAATGGCAGAAAAAATGGACTAGTACATTCAATCATAAAAAAGACATTTAAATTTTAATCTGGAATTCTCAAGGAATACGACAAAAACTCTGAAACTGGAATGATCGAAATGTGGTGGCATTATAATTGTATACGAAAACGAGAAATTTATGCGATCAAAAAACGGTAGCGCTTGCAAATAAGTAATAACAATAAATTGGCGACTTACCTTGATGCAGGAAAGTGCATCATGCAAAGCGAGAAGCGATAGGAAGGTTGCAAGCAGGCGACAATGTAAGGATGCGACTTCGTACGGTGCAGTGGGAACCCTGGTTCACTGTAGATCCACGTGCACGCCGATAACGGAAAAAGGTCAAAGCCGCAAAGTCAATACACAATGAGTGCATTCACGACAAACGACAAATGTAATGTTTATGTGCACTATAATTATGTATCGCTACGAAATGGCACGAAAAAGTTTGTTATTAAATAAATTTTAATTGATTAAATATTATTCAAAACAAAACGACAAGGTGTTTTCTTCAACGAGATGAAAAAACGATATTAATAAATTCTTGACCCGGTTCAACGACGCATGATCAAGTCGCCAATAAATACAAATCTGCAAGCTTATTAGCGCGAAAAGACCAACAATACATTTGAATATATATTTTAGTGAGTTTCCTGAACATTCCGCCCACCAAAATACGCGAAAATGAGTATTTTTATTACCCGACAAAAAACGACAATAGCGAAAAATAACAAGTATGGTCACGACAATTAGCGAAAAAATAGTGTTTTGAAATAAACGACAACGCGACAGTGAAGTTATTGTGTTGGCAAAAGGTACAATTTGACTAAAGGACGGCGATAGATCCCTGACGTGGTGCGAACAGACGCTACACGACAAATACCATCCGCTCCAGGATGGAGTTCGACGACACGAGCAAGCTTCCAGGAGAGTGGACTAGCTAGCTCATTGACGATAAGGACAAGATGACCAACTTTAAGTTGGGGAGGCGAACCAGTCCATTTTGGACGCTGTTGAAGAGTGTGGAGATACTCTTGATGCCAGCGATTCCAAAAAGATTGGTGCATTTGAACAATAAGTTGCCACCGCGAAAGACGAGAAATATTGACATTCAATATGTCCGGATGTGGGTTCGACGACAAAGGAGCGAGAGTGAGAAAATGACCAGGAGTTAAAGCCTCAAGATCGGAAGGATCCGAACTGAGTGGACAAAGCGGGCGAGAATTAAGAATAGCTTCGATTTGAGTCAGTAACGTGTTAAACTCTTCATACGTTAAAATCTGGTCACCAACAACCTTAACAATATGCGATTTGACTGACTTTATATCAGCCTCCCAAATTCCACCGAAATGTGGAGATGAGGGTGGTATAAATTGCCAACGAATGCGCTCGTGTTCAACAGAAGAACGTAAAAGATTCAACAGTTGTTTTGATGCGCCGACAAAGTTAGTGCCATTGTCCGACAAAATTTCGACACAACGACCGCGACGAGAAATAAAACGTTGGAGGCAAGCGAGAAAACAATTCGATGACAAATCCGAAGCTAATTCCAAGTGAATTGCTTTGGTTGTTAAACAAACGAAAAGACATATGTACGCTTTGGTGGTCTTAATACCGCGATGTCGACTAATGGTGATATTGAATGGACCACCAAAATCAACACCAACGCGAGAAAATGGTTTAACCTCATTTAAACGACAACTAGACAAATTTCCCATAGGGGGTTGAAAAGGAGTTGGGTGGATTCGAAAGCATCTATTACAGTCCGATAAAACACGTTTTATAACGCGTGTAGGCGACAAAATCCAGAAATTCTGGCGAAGGAGGTAATGCAACGTCTGATAGCAAACATGAAGGTGCTTAACATGATAATGGCGAATTATCAACGTTGTAAGGTGACTGTCTGAAGGCAACAAAACAGGATGTTTCGAATCAAACAATTGGGACATTTGAAGGCGACCGCCCACCCTGAGCAGACCGCGACTGTCAATGAAAGGATGTAATTTGCGAAAAACCTTGTCAAGCTGCTTATTTGAATGGATTGCGATAATTTGGTGCCGAAAAACGACAGATTGGACCAATTTGATTACGTGTAAAAGTGCATCATGCAGCTCTTGCTCAGTCAAACTACCGCGAGAAGGCGAAAAAGGACTGCTAGAACGATAAATGAAACGAAAAATATAAGCAGCGACATATTGCAAACGAGAAAGCGACGAAAAACGAATGACAAATTCGAGAATGAAAGGTGGATTTGGATCGCGACCTAGCAAAACATCTACCTTGCGTTCCTCGACGACAAACTCTGGGAAGTCAGAATCGACAAGTGGTACGGATTTGACACACTCTGGTAACGAAAACAGCCAAGAGGGACCAGACCACCATAATGGATGCGATACTAAGTGGGAGGGCAATAATCCGCAAGAGGCACAGTTTGCTGGATTATCCTTTGATTTCACATGAAACCAACGAGAAGGTGGATTAATATCCTATATAAGACTGACTCTATTAGCGATAAATGACTTCCACTTATGTGGCGACGAACGAATCCACGACAATACAACTTGAGGGTCAGTCCACGCGAAAAGCTCAAACACCTTGTTTGGAAAAACATCGACAATGGAAGACACCAGCTCCGACAACAAATGAGCGGCACAAATTCCAAACGGGGCAACGACACACGCTTCAAAGGTGCGACACGAGATTTGGCTGCGACAAGAGAAATGACTGCATGGCCATCAGCACCAATAGCACGAGAATACAGCAGCATAACCGCGTTCTGAAGCATCACAAAATCCACACAACTGCACTATTGGATGCGAAAACATAAATCGGGGAATACTGACGGATTCAAGTAACGGCAACGAGTCAGTAAATTCCTGCCATTTCGATAAAATGTGGGTAGGTGGTTGTTCGTCCCAACCTACACCTAAAGTCCACAACAGTTGCATCAAATACTTTGCGTAGAAAGTGATGGGCGACAAAAGACCGAGGGGATCGAAAATCCGCGCTAAGTCCGACAAAATACCACGTTTGGTATATGTGTGCGATAATTTGACTGCTTTAAAAATAAAACAGTCACGACAAGAGTTCCACGACAAACCGAGAATTTTTGTGTAATCTTGAGTGTCAAACGATACAGTGGATTGGGGGTCAAACGAACGAGAAGCCGCGATAACATCTGGATGGTTAGAAGCGAATTTGCGAAGCACAAAACCACCCGAAGCGAGTAGATCGACAATTTGTGCTTGCAACGACAATGTAGATTCGACCGAATCTGTACCAGTAACGACGTCATCCACATAAATGTCCGACATTAGTACCGACGAAGCGACTGGAAACCGATTTGACTCTAATGAAGCGAGGTGTTGAATGGTCTTCAATGCGAGAAATGGTGCCGAAGCGACTCCATACGTGACCGTATTCAACCGATATTCCTGAATTGGCTTGGTTGGGTCAAACCGCCACAAAATTCTTTGGAAATCACGACAAGAGGGATGGATTAATATTTGCCGATACATTTGTTTAATGTCACCAGTGAAGACTACACGATGCGACCGAAATTTGACGAGAACATGAAAAATGTCTGCTAACAGCTTAGGACCTATCGACAGGGAATCGTTCAACGAATGTCCGCGAGCGTCCTTTGCTGATGCGTCAAAAACTACACGAAGTTTCGTGGTAGTGCTATCAGGCTTAAAAACTGGATGGTGGGAAATATAATATGCATTCGACAAGGCAGAACCATCGACGACAAGTTCCATATGGCCTGTTTGCAAATAGTCTTCCATAAATTCGTTGTATGACTGCCTGAGCGATAAGTCTGACGACAAACGATTCTCTAAATAAGTGAAACGACGAAAAGCGATGTCATAACTATTAACGAAGGATGGAGGTGAATTATTCTTGAATGGCAGCGACACTACAAAACGACCTTCAGGAGTGCGAGAAGTGGTTTCGAGAAAGTACTGCGTAGTTTTATCGACAACAGGTGGGGGGTCACAGCGCGAAATAGACTCCAGTTCCCAAAACTTCCTAAGTTGAAGCGACAATGGATCCGAATCGGCTTGGGTGAACAGTGAGACTGAATGATCAGTTTCCGAAAACAATAAATCTGTTTTACCCACCAAAATCGCACCTAACAATGTGTTGTAAGCGACTGGAGTTCCAGGGGGACCGCGTTTCACACCTGACAACAAAATTAAAGCATAAATCTCTGCTCCGAGTAGAATGTCGATTGGAGCAGGTTTGTCAAAATCAGGATCTCCTAAAGTAAGGCCCTGTAAATACGACAACGACAAAATACTTATCGGTTGAGAAGGCATCAGTCCGCAAATAGTCGATAAAAGTGTGGCAGATACATCCCAAATTGCATTATTATATGCACGAGAACGAAGTTTAAAATTAATGTTGCCACGTAGACAAGTGCCTGATAAGGAACCAATTCCATTAATGTGCAGGACTGACTTCGAAATGGGAAGACCGATACGATTAGCAAATGATTCCGTAATAAAATTCCTTTGGCTCCCTGGATCCAATAACACACGCGCTTGGATCAGGGTACCGCGAGAATCGACAACATCTACAACAGCCGTACTCAATAATACTGTTGCATTATTGGCGACATTGGTCATAACATTGGCTGAAGTGGAAGGAGTGGCCGCGACAGATGGATCGACAAAATCTGATGATGTATTTTTAGGCGATTCGGCAACTTGTGGTGGTTTGAAATGTAACAAACTATGATGCGAATAGTTGCAATAGCGGCAACGAAAAGTGGATGGACATTTGGCTACAGTGTGTGCTGAGTTAAGACAATTAAGACAAAGTTTTTGATTCTTAACAAACGAGAAACGAGTATCGGGTTTTAGCTCTAAAAATTTTGGACACGTTGCGAGTGGATGTTTGTCTTTACTGCAACAAGCACATTTGTTTGATGAATGCGACAAAAGTGCTGTTGAACGGAATTGTTTTCCTTCACGAGGCGAAAACGACGAAACAGGCTTAACGAATTTGCCCTTTGACGATGTGGCGCTATCCAACGCGTGACACTCGTCGTTGATGAAGACTAATAATTCTTCGAAAGTAGGAAATTCATCACCAACGTGCTCTCGTTCAAAACGACGTCTCAAACCATGATCAAGTTTTGACAAACAAGTGTACAAAAGAATACAATCCGACAAAAGTGATTGCTCTAAACCAAGCGACTCCAAAAGAGAAACATTTTCTCTAAAAGTGTCCAACAAAACACGAAGAGATTTAGAATTCGACGGAGAATATTTCACCTCTAAAATTGCTTCCCAATGGGCATTGGCTAATTGTCTCTTGCGTTGATATCTATTCGATAAGGCTCGATAAGCTAAATTGTAGTTGTCCGCCGTGAGCGAATAGCCTTTGATCAGATTCAACGGTTCACGAGAGACCGACGACAAAAGATATTGAAATTTTTCCACATTCGACAACGAATCGTTATTGTGGATTAGCGTATCAAAAAGGTGAATAAAGTTGGGCCACGATTTCAAATCACCGACAAAGTGTGGCAAGTCAATTTTAGGAAGGCGAATATTATTGCGATGAGACGCCGAAAAAGGTGGTGGAGTAGCATGCGACTGCGAACTAGTCAGTACCCCAACATGAAGCGCACTGTGAATGGCCTCAATTTCGCAGGCTGTCATAAACGTAGCTTCGAGAATTCTATCGTTTGCCGTGCCATCATAGCCTTCATCCGCGCTTTCTAACATTACAACTTCACTATGTAATTCCCGAAATGACTCTTTTGCATTCGACAACGAGTTAAAGGCGGCAAAAAACAAAGCTTTAGCGATTAAATCTTCAGGATTATCTCGCGCCGTAATTGCCATTTTTCGCATGCTGGACATTTCTTTAATGACCGTTCAGCGACGAGACCGTGCACCTTTAAGTGCTTTGGACATTTTAGAGCAGTTAATTGAACGACAAATGTAAATATAAACAAATATAGGTACGTTATACACAATAAATGCGATTGAATAAATTTGGAATGCGGTAGGCAACGAAAAAAGTGGTCGACAGCAGGTTCAACTGAACTCACTAAAACGCGACAAAAAATGAATTTCTAAACCGAAAAGAATTTAATATTATACGAAAAATAATGCAGTTAATGTCATTACAATAATTAATGCGATAAATATCCGGCTCGAAGGACCAAAAAATGTATACGAAAACGAGAAATTTATGCGATCAAAAAACGGTAGCGCTTGCAAATAAGTAATAACAATAAATTGGCGACTTACCTTGATGCAGGAAAGTGCATCATGCAAAGCGAGAAGCGATAGGAAGGTTGCAAGCAGGCGACAATGTAAGGATGCGACTTCGTACGGTGCAGTGGGAACTCTGGTTCACTGAAGATCCACGTGCACGCCGACAACGGAAAAAGGTCAAAGCCGCAAAGTCAATACACAATGAGTGCATTCACGACAAACGACAAATGTAATGTTTATGTGCACTATAATTATGTATCGATACGAAAAGGCACGAAAAAGTTTGTTATTAAATAAATTTTAATTGATTAAATATTATTCGAAACAAAACGACAAGGTGTTTTCTTCAACGAGACGAAAAAACGATATTACTAAATTCTTGACCCGGTTCAACGACGCATGATCAAGTCGCCAATAAATACAAATCTGCAAGCTTATTA
Source organism: Silvanus unidentatus (assembly GCA_963930825.1). Taxonomy (NCBI): domain Eukaryota; kingdom Metazoa; phylum Arthropoda; class Insecta; order Coleoptera; family Silvanidae; genus Silvanus; species Silvanus unidentatus. The sequence goes on along the minus strand of CAWVOD010000044.1, from coordinate 566 downwards.
GCGCGAAAAGACCAACAATAAATTTGAATATATATTTTAGTGAGATTCCTGAACAATAATATATTATTGTAATAAACTAAAAGTAACGAAAGTGGATACAAATACAGACTCTTCTAAAACGTTACCAATTAAAGTTGGAAATAAATTTATTGTGGGAACGTACATTCATCCAGAGGAAGATATAGTTGAAAGCGAATTAGTGGAAGTTATAAATGTGGGAGACAAAGTTATAATTGCTGGTGACTTAAACTGTAAAAATATATTATGGAATTGCCCAACAACGAATAAAAATGGTAAATTACTGGTATTGTAATGGTAAATATCTGACAGGGAAAGTTTTCTAATAAAAGCACCAAAAGATCACAGGCATACTCCAGACAATGGAAATCGATATAGTACAATTGAAGAAAACTTGCATATAAATAATGTAATCGAAACTGTTGGACTAATTAACGAAGAAGTTAAATAATTAGTGCACGTTATTACTGAAGCAAAGTGTAAATTTATTCCAACAAGTCACCTAAACAGCGCAATTTGGAAATACCCCAAGAATTAGAAGATCTGAT
>CAWVOD010000043.1:0-109105 GCA_963930825.1 Silvanus unidentatus | reverse complement strand
AGGAGATCGAGTAAAATGGAGAATAATAAATATTTGAAAATGTGATATATAAACATTTTATTCGTTTGTACCTTTATCAACTCTTGAGAGTAGACTTATAGGACTTATTTTATGTAAAATGAGGTGCTAAATCCACTGGTGAAAACCGCGATGTCCTATCTTTAACCGTTTAGGAGATCGAGTAAATTGGAGAATAATAGATATTTGAAATGTGATATATAAACATTTTATTCGTTTGTACCTTTATCAACTCTTGAGAGTAGACTTATAGGACTTATTTTATGTAACATGAGGTGCTAAATCCACTGGTGAAAACCGCGATGTCCTATCTTTAACCGTTTAGGAGATCGAGTAAAATGGAGAATAATAGATATTTAAAAATGTGATATATAAACATTTTATTCGTTTGTACCTTTATCAACTCTTGAGAGGAGACTTATAGAACCTATTTTATGTAAAATGAGGTGCTAAATTCACCGGTAAAAACCGCGATGTCCTATCTTGAACCGTTTAGGAGATCGAGTAAAATGGAGAAAAATAGATATTTGAAAATGTGATATTTAAACATTTTGTTCGTTTGTACCTTTATCAACTCATGAGAGTAGACTTATAGGACATATTTTATGTAAAATGAGGTGCTAAATCCACTGGTGAAAACCGCGATGTCCTATTTTCAACCGTTTAGGAGATCGAGTAAAATGGAGAATAATAGAAATTTGAAAATGTGATATATGAACATTTTATTCGTTTGTTCCTTTATCAACTCCTGAGAGTAGACTTATAGGACTTATTTTATGTAAAATGAGGTGCTAAATCCACTGGTAAAAACCACAATGTCCTGTCTTTAACCGTTTATTAGATCGAGTAAAATGGAGAATAATAGATATTTGATAATGTGATATATAAACATTTTATTCGTTTGTACCTTTATCAACTCTTGAGAGGAGACTTATAGAACCTATTTTATGTAAAATGAGGTGCTAAATTCACCGGTAAAAACCGCAATGTCCTATCTTGAACCGTTTAGGAGATCGAGTAAAATGGAGAATAATAAATATTTGAAAATGTGATATATAAACATTTTGTTCGTTTGTACCTTTATCAACTCATGAGAGTAGACTTATAGGACATTTTTTATGTAAAATGAGGTGCTAAATCCACTGGTGAAAACCGCGATGTCCTATCTATAACCATTTAGGAGATCGAGTAAAATGGAGAATAATAAATATTTGAAAATGTGATATATAAATATTATATTCGTTTGTACCTTTATCAACTCTTAAGAGTAGACTTATAGGACTTGTTTTATGTAAAATGGGGTGCTAAATCCACTGATGAAAACCGCGATGTCCTATCTTTAACCGTTTAGGAGATCGAGTAAAATGGATAATAATAGATATTTGAAAATGTGATATATAAACATTTTATTCGTTTGTACCTTTATCAACTTTTGAGAGTAGACTTATAGGAGCTATTTTATGTAAAATGAGGTGCTAAATCCACTGGTGAAAACCTCGATGTCCTATCTTTAACCGTTTAGGAGATCGAGTAAAATGGAGAATAATAGATATTTGAAAATGTGATATATTAGTAATTTACGATACAAGTAATGTTATGACGCATTTTACATTACGAGAGAATGTTTGGAAGAACGAGCGCAGCGAGTTCTTCTAAAATTCTCGAGTAATGCTAAAAGCGCATAACATTACGTGTATCGTAACACGTTTTATTTTATCCTATAATGGTATTGTAGAAAAAAGCAAAATTATAGTTCAATTATGAATATATTTTCTATTTACTGTCAAAACACTTTTTAAAAATTGGTATCCTAGGAGTTATTTATTTAAACAATAACGTTAAGAAAATCTTAACAGCACTAGTGCTGTTAAGAATTTATAACAACACTAGTGCTGTTAAGAGTATCTTAACGTTATTCGTTGCTATGCAGTAATCACTACAATAACATTATAGGATAAAATAAAAACATTTTATTCGTTTGTTCCTTTATCAACATTTGAGAGTAGACTTTTAGGACCTATTTTATGGAAAAATGAGGTGCTAAATCCACTGGTGAAAACCGCGATGTCCTATCTTTAACCGTTTAGGAGATCAAGTAAAATGGAGAATAATAGATATTTGAAAATGTGATATATAAACATTTTATTCGGTTTTTACCTTTATCAACTCTTGAGAGTAGACTTATAGGACTTATTTTATGTAAAATGAGGTACTAAATCCACTGGTAAAAACCGCGATGTCCTATCTTTAGCCGTTTAGGAGATCGAGTAAAATGGGGAAAAATAGATATTTGAAAATGTGATATATAGACATTTTATTCGTTTGTACCGTTATTAACTCTTAAGAGTAGACTTATAGGATTTATTTTATGTAAAATGAGGTGCTAAATCCACTGCTGAAAACCGCGAAGTCCTATCTTTAACCGATTAGGAGATCGAGTAAATTGGAGAATAATAGATATTTGAAATGTGATATATAAACATTTTATTCGTTTGTACCTTTATCAACTTTTGAGAGTAGACTTATAGGACTTATTTTATGTAAAATGAGGTGCTAAATCCACTGGTAAAAACCGCGATGTCCTATCTTTAGCCGTTTAGGAGATCGAGTAAAATGGAGAATAATGGATATTTGAAAATGTGCTATATAAACGTTTTATTCGTTTGTACCTTTATCAACTCTTAAGAGTAGACTTATAGGACTTATTCTATGTAAAATGAGGTGCTAAATCCACTGGAGAAAACCGCGATGTCCTATCTTTAACCGTTTAAGAGATCGGGTAAAATGGAGAAAAAAAATATTTGAAAATGTTACAGATAAACATTTTATTCGTTTGTACCTTTATCAACTCTTTAGAGTAAACTTATAGGACTTATTTTATGTAAAATGAGGTGCTAAATCCACTGGTGGAAACCGCGATGTCCTATCTTGAACCGTTTAGGAGATCGAGTAAAATGGAGAAAAATAGATATTTGAAAATGTGATATATAAACATTTTATTCGTTTGTACCTTTATCAACTCTTGAGAGGAGACTTATAGAACCTATTTTATGTAAAATGAGGTGCTAAATTCACCAGTAAAAACCGCGATCTTGAACCGTTCAGGAGATCGAGTAAAATGGAGAATAATAAATATTTGAAAATGTGATATATAAACATTTTATTCGTTTGTACCTTTATCAACTCTTGAGAGTAGACTTATAGGACTTATTTTATGTAAAATAAGGTGCTAAATCCACTGGTGAAAACCGCGATGTCCTATCTTGGACCGTTTAGGAGATCGAGTAAAATGGGGAAAAATAGATATTTGAAAATGTGATATATAAACATTTTATTCGTTTGTACCGTTATTAACTCTTAAGAGTAGACTTATAGGACTTATTTTATGTAAAATGAGGTGCTAAATCCACTGCTGAAAACCGCGAAGTCCTATCTTTAACCGTTTAGGAGATCGAGTAAATTGGAGAATAATAGATATTTGAAATGTGATATATAAACATTTTATTCGTTTGTACCTTTATCAACTTTTGAGAGTAGACTTATAGGACTTATTTTATGTAAAATGAGGTGCTAAATCCACTGGTGAAAACCGCGATGTCCTATCTTTAACCGTTTAGGAGATCGAGTAAATTGGAGAATAATAGATATTTGAAATGTGATATATAAACATTTTATTCGTTTGTACCTTTATCAACTCTTGAGAGTAGACTTATAGGACTTATTTTATGTAACATGAGGTGCTAAATCCACTGGTGAAAACCGCGATGTCCTATCTTTAACCGTTTAGGAGATCGAGTAAAATGGAGAATAATAGATATTTGAAAATGTGATATATAAACATTTTATTCGTTTGTACCTTTATCAACTCTTGAGAGGAGACTTATAGAACCTATTTTATGTAAAATGAGGTGCTAAATTCACCGGTAAAAACCGCGATGTCCTATCTTGAACCGTTTAGGAGATCGAGTAAAATGGAGAAAAATAGATATTTGAAAATGTGATATATAAACATTTTGTTCGTTTGTACCTTTATCAACTCATGAGAGTAGACTTATAGGACATTTTTTATGTAAAATGAGGTGCTAAATCCACTGGTGAAAACCGCGATGTCCTATCTATAACCATTTAGGAGATCGAGTAAAATGGAGAATAATAAATATTTGAAAATGTGATATATAAATATTATATTCGTTTGTACCTTTATCAACTCTTAAGAGTAGACTTATAGGACTTGTTTTATGTAAAATGGGGTGCTAAATCCACTGATGAAAACCGCGATGTCCTATCTTTAACCGTTTAGGAGATCGAGTAAAATGGATAATAATAGATATTTGAAAATGTGATATATAAACATTTTATTCGTTTGTACCTTTATCAACTTTTGAGAGTAGACTTATAGGAGCTATTTTATGTAAAATGAGGTGCTAAATCCACTGGTGAAAACCTCGATGTCCTATCTTTAACCGTTTAGGAGATCGAGTAAAATGGAGAATAATAGATATTTGAAAATGTGATATATTAGTAATTTACGATACAAGTAATGTTATGACGCATTTTACATTACGAGAGAATGTTTGGAAGAACGAGCGCAGCGAGTTCTTCTAAAATTCTCGAGTAATGCTAAAAGCGCATAACATTACGTGTATCGTAACACGTTTTATTTTATCCTATAATGGTATTGTAGAAAAAAGCAAAATTATAGTTCAATTATGAATATATTTTCTATTTACTGTCAAAACACTTTTTAAAAATTGGTATCCTAGGAGTTATTTATTTAAACAATAACGTTAAGAAAATCTTAACAGCACTAGTGCTGTTAAGAATTTATAACAACACTAGTGCTGTTAAGAGTATCTTAACGTTATTCGTTGCTATGCAGTAATCACTACAATAACATTATAGGATAAAATAAAAACATTTTATTCGTTTGTTCCTTTATCAACATTTGAGAGTAGACTTTTAATACCTATTTTATGGAAAATGAGGTGCTAAATCCACTGGTGAAAACCGCGATGTCCTATCTTTAACCGTTTAGGAGATCAAGTAAAATGGAGAATAATAGATATTTGAAAATGTGATATATAAACATTTTATTCGTTTGTACCTTTATCAACTTTTGAGAGTAGACTTATAGAACTTATTTTATGTAAAATAAGGTGCTAAATCCACTGGTGAAGACCGCGATGTCCTATTTTTAACCGTTTAGGAGATCGAGTAAAATGGAGAATAATAGATATTTGAAAATGTGATATATAAACACTTTATTCGTTTGTACCTTTATCAACTTTTGAGAGTAGACTTACAGGACATATTTTATGTAAAATAAGGTGCTAAATCCACTGGTGAAAACCGCGATGTCCTATCTTTAACCGTTTAGGAGATCGAGTAAAATGGAGAATAATGGATATTTGAAAATGTGATATATAAACATTTTATTCGTTTGTACCTTTATCAACTCTTGAGAGTAAACTTATAGGATTTATTTTATGTAAAATGAGGTGCTAAATCCACTGGTGAAAACCGCGATGTCCTATCTTGAACCGTTTAGAAGATCGAGTAAAATGGAGAAAAATAGATATTTGAAAATGAGATATATAAACATTTTATTCGTTTGTACCTTTATCAACTCTTGAGAGGAGACTTATAGAACCTATTTTATGTAAAATGAGGTGCTAAATTCACCGGTAAAAACCGCAATGTCCTATCTTGAACCGTTTAGGAGATCGAGTAAAATGGAGAATAATAAATATTTGAAAATGTGATATATAAACATTTTATTCGTTTGTACCTTTATCAACTCTTGAGAGTAGACTTATAGGACTTATTTTATGTAAAATGAGGTGCTAAATCCACTGGTGAAAACCGCGATGTCCTATCTTTAACCGTTTAGGAGATCGAGTAAATTGGAGAATAATAGATATTTGAAATGTGATATATAAACATTTTATTCGTTTGTACCTTTATCAACTCTTGAGAGTAGACTTATAGGACTTATTTTATGTAACATGAGGTGCTAAATCCACTGGTGAAAACCGCGATGTCCTATCTTTAACCGTTTAGGAGATCGAGTAAAATGGAGAATAATAGATATTTGAAAATGTGATATATAAACATTTTATTCGTTTGTACCTTTATCAACTCTTGAGAGGAGACTTATAGAACCTATTTTATGTAAAATGAGGTGCTAAATTCACCGGTAAAAACCGCGATGTCCTATCTTGAACCGTTTAGGAGATCGAGTAAAATGGAGAAAAATAGATATTTGAAAATGTGATATTTAAACATTTTGTTCGTTTGTACCTTTATCAACTCATGAGAGTAGACTTATAGGACATATTTTATGTAAAATGAGGTGCTAAATCCACTGGTGAAAACCGCGATGTCCTATTTTCAACCGTTTAGGAGATCGAGTAAAATGGAGAATAATAGAAATTTGAAAATGTGATATATGAACATTTTATTCGTTTGTTCCTTTATCAACTCCTGAGAGTAGACTTATAGGACTTATTTTATGTAAAATGAGGTGCTAAATCCACTGGTAAAAACCACAATGTCCTGTCTTTAACCGTTTATTAGATCGAGTAAAATGGAGAATAATAGATATTTGATAATGTGATATATAAACATTTTATTCGTTTGTACCTTTATCAACTCTTGAGAGGAGACTTATAGAACCTATTTTATGTAAAATGAGGTGCTAAATTCACCGGTAAAAACCGCAATGTCCTATCTTGAACCGTTTAGGAGATCGAGTAAAATGGAGAATAATAAATATTTGAAAATGTGATATATAAACATTTTATTCGTTTGTACCTTTATCAACTCTTGAGAGTAGACTTATAGGACTTATTTTATGTAAAATGTGGTGCTAAATAAACTGGTGAAAACCGCGATGTCCTATCTTGGACCGTTTAGGAGATCGAGTAAAATGGAGAAAAATAGATATTTGAAAATGTGATATATAAACATTTTATTCGGTTTTTACCTTTATCAACTCTTGAGAGTAGACTTATAGGACTTATTTTATGTAAAATGAGGTACTAAATCCACTGGTAAAAACCGCGATGTCCTATCTTTAGCCGTTTAGGAGATCGAGTAAAATGGGGAAAAATAGATATTTGAAAATGTGATATATAGACATTTTATTCGTTTGTACCGTTATTAACTATTAAGAGTAGACTTATAGGATTTATTTTATGTAAAATGAGGTGGTAAATCCACTGCTGAAAACCGCGAAGTCCTATCTTTAACCGATTAGGAGATCGAGTAAATTGGAGAATAATAGATATTTGAAATGTGATATATAAACATTTTATTCGTTTGTACCTTTATCAACTTTTGAGAGTAGACTTATAGGACTTATTTTATGTAAAATGAGGTGCTAAATCCACTGGTGAAAACCGCGATGTCCTATCTTTAACCGTTTAGGAGATCGAGTAAATTGGAGAATAATAGATATTTGAAATGTGATATATAAACATTTTATTCGTTTGTACCTTTATCAACTCTTGAGAGTAGACTTATAGGACTTATTTTATGTAACATGAGGTGCTAAATCCACTGGTGAAAACCGCGATGTCCTATATTTAACCGTTTAGGAGATCGAGTAAAATGGAGAATAATAGATATTTGAAAATGTGATATATAAACATTTTATTCGTTTGTACCTTTATCAACTCTTGAGAGGAGACTTATAGAACCTATTTTATGTAAAATGAGGTGCTAAATTCACCGGTAAAAACCGCGATGTCCTATCTTGAACCGTTTAGGAGATCGAGTAAAATGGAGAATAATAAATATTTGAAAATGTGATATATACACATTTTATTCGTTTGTACCTTTATCAACTCTTGAGAGTAGACTTATAGGACTTATTTTATGTAAAATGAGGTGCTAAATCCACTGGTGAAAACCGCGATGTCCTATCTTGAACCGTTTAGGAGATCGAGTAAAATGGAGAATAATAAATATTTGAAAATGTGATATATAAACATTTTATTCGTTTGTACCTTTATCAACTCTTGAGAGTAGACTTATAGGACTTATTTTATGTAAAATGTGGTGCTAAATAAACTGGTGAAAACCGCGATGTCCTATCTTGGACCGTTTAGGAGATCGAGTAAAATGGAGAAAAATAGATATTTGAAAATGTGATATATAAACATTTTATTCGGTTTTTACCTTTATCAACTCTTGAGAGTAGACTTATAGGACTTATTTTATGTAAAATGAGGTACTAAATCCACTGGTAAAAACCGCGATGTCCTATCTTTAGCCGTTTAGGAGATCGAGTAAAATGGAGAATAATGGATATTTGAAAATATGCTATATAAACGTTTTATTCGTTTGTACCTTTATCAACTCTTAAGACTAGACTTATAGGACTTATTCTATGTAAAATGAGGTGCTAAATCCACTGGAGAAAACCGTGATGTCCTATCTTTAACCGTTTAAGAGATCGGGTAAAATGGAGAAAAAAAATATTTGAAAATGATACAGATAAACATTTTATTCGTTTGTACCTTTATCAACTCTTTAGAGTAAACTTATAGGACTTATTTTATGTAAAATGAGGTGCTAAATCCACTGGTGAAAACCGCGATGTCCTATCTTGAACCGTTTAGGAGATCGAGTAAAATGGAGAAAAATAGATATTTGAAAATGTGATATATAAACATTTTATTCGTTTGTACCTTTATCAACTCTTGAGAGTAGACTTATAGGACTTATTTTATGTAAAATGAGGTGCTAAATTCACCGGTAAAAACCGCGATCTTGAACCGTTTAGGAGATCGAGTAAAATGGAGAAAAATAGATATTTGAAAATGTGATATATAAACATTTTATTCGTTTGTACCTTTATCAACTCTTGAGAGGAGACTTATAGAACCTATTTTATGTAAAATGAGGTGCTAAATTCACCGGTAAAAACCGCGATCTTGAACCGTTTAGGAGATCGAGTAAAATGGAGAATAATAAATATTTGAAAATGTGATATATAAACATTTTATTCGTTTGTACCTTTATCAACTCTTGAGAGTAGACTTATAGAACTTATTTTATGTAAAATGAGGTGCTAAATCCACTGGTGAAAACCGCGATGTCCTATCTTGGACCGTTTAGGAGATCGAGTAAAGTGGGGAAAAATAGATATTTGAAAATGTGATATATAGACATTTTATTCGTTTGTACCGTTATTAACTCTTAAGAGTAGACTTATAGGATTTATTTTATGTAAAATGAGGTGCTAAATCCACTGCTGAAAACCGCGAAGTCCTATCTTTAACCGATTAGGAGATCGAGTAAATTGGAGAATAATAGATATTTGAAATGTGATATATAAACATTTTATTCGTTTGTACCTTTATCAACTTTTGAGAGTAGACTTATAGGACTTATTTTATGTAAAATGAGGTGCTAAATCCACTGGTGAAAACCGCGATGTCCTATCTTTAACCGTTTAGGAGATCGAGTAAATTGGAGAATAATAGATATTTGAAATGTGATATATAAACATTTTATTCGTTTGTACCATTATCAACTCTTGAGAGTAGACTTATAGGACTTATTTTATGTAACATGAGGTGCTAAATCCACTGGTGAAAACCGCGATGTCCTATCTTTAACCGTTTAGGAGATCGAGTAAAATGGAGAATAATAGATATTTGAAAATGTGATATATAAACATTTTATTCGTTTGTACCTTTATCAACTCTTGAGAGGAGACTTATAGAACCTATTTTATGTAAAATGAGGTGCTAAATTCACCGGTAAAAACCGCGATGTCCTATCTTGAACCGTTTAGGAGATCGAGTAAAATGGAGAATAATAAATATTTGAAAATGTGATATATACACATTTTATTCGTTTGTACCTTTATCAACTCTTGAGAGTAGACTTATAGGACTTATTTTATGTAAAATGAGGTGCTAAATCCACTGGTGAAAACCGCGATGTCCTATCTTGAACCGTTTAGGAGATCGAGTAAAATGGAGAAAAATAGATATTTGAAAATGTGATATTTAAACATTTTGTTCGTTTGTACCTTTATCAACTCATGAGAGTAGACTTATAGGACATATTTTATGTAAAATGAGGTGCTAAATCCACTGGTGAAAACCGCGATGTCCTATTTTTAACCGTTTAGGAGATCGAGTAAAATGGAGAATAATAGAAATTTGAAAATGTGATATATGAACATTTTATTCGTTTGTTCCTTTATCAACATTTAAGAGTAGACTTATAGGACCTATTTTATGTAAAATGAGGTGCTAAATCCACTGGTGAAAACCGCGATGTCCTATCTTTAACCGTTTAAGAGATCGGGTAAAATGGAGAAAAAAAAATATTTGAAAATGTTATAGATAAACATTTTATTCGTTTGTACCTTTATCAACTCTTGAGAGTAAACTTATAGGACTTATTTTATGTAAAATGAGGTGCTAAATCCACTGGTGAAAACCGCGATGTCCTATCTTGAACCGTTTAGGAGATCGAGTAAAATGGAGAAAAATAGATATTTGAAAATGTGATATATAAACATTTTATTCGTTTGTACCTTTATCAACTCTTGAGAGTAAACTTATAGGACTTATTTTATGTAAAATGAGGTGCTAAATCCACTGGTGAAAACCGCGATGTCCTATCTTGAACCGTTTAGGAGATCGAGTAAAATGGAGAATAATAGATATTTGAAAATGTGATATATAAACATTTTATTCGTTTGTACCTTTATCAACTCTTGAGAGGAAACTTATAGAACCTATTTTATGTAAAATGAGGTGCTAAATCCACTGGTGGAAACCGCGATGTCCTATCTTTAACCGTTTAGGAGATCGAGTAAAATGGAGAATAATCGATATTTGAAAATGTGATATATTAACATTTTATTCGTCTGTACCTTGATCAACTCATGAGAGTAGACTTATAGGACATATATTATGTTAAATGAGGTGCTAAATCCACTGGTGAAAACCGCGATGTCCTATCTTTAACCGTTTAGGAGATCGAGTAAAATGGAGAATAATAGATATTTGATAATGTGAAATATAAACATTTTATTCGTTTGTAACTTTATCAACTCTTGAAGGTAGACTTATAAGACTTATTTTATGTAAAATGAGGTGCTAAATCCACTGGTAAAAACCGCGATGTCCTATCTTTAACCGTTTAGGAGATCGAGTAAAATGGAGAATAATAGATATTTGAAAATGAGATATATAAACATTTTATACGTTTTTACCTTTATCAACTTTTGAGAAAAGACTTATAGGACTTATTATATGTAAAATGATGTGCTAAATCTACTGGTGAAAACCGCCATGTCCTATCTTTAACCGATTAGGAGATCGAGTAAAATGGAGAATAATAGATATTTGAAAATGTGATATATTAACATTTTATTCGTTTTTACCTTTATCAACTCTTGAGAGTAGACTTATAGGACCTATTTTATGTAAAATGAGGTTCTAAATCCACTGGTAAAAACCGCGATGTCCTATCTTTAACCGTTTAGGAGATCGAGTAAAATGGAGAATAATCGATATTTGAAAATGTGATATATTAACATTTTATTCGTTTGTACCTTGATCAACTCTTGAGGGTAGACTTATAGGACTTATTTTATGTAAAATAAGCAGCTAAATCCACTGATAAAAACCGCGATGTCCTCTCTTTACCCGTTTAAGAGATCGAGTAAAATTGATAATAATATACATTTGAAAATGTGATATATATACAATTTATTCGTATGTACCTTTATCAACACTTGAGAGTAGACTTATAGGAGTTATTTTATGTAAAATGAGGTGCTAAATCCACTGATAAAAACCACGATGTCCTATCTTTAACCGTTTAAGAGATCGAGTAAAATTGATAATAATATATATTTGAAAATGTGATATATAAACATTTTATTCAATTGTTCCTTTATCAACTCTTAAGAGTAGACTTATAGGACATATTTTATGTAAAATGAGGTGCTAAATCCTCTGGTGAAAACCGCGATAACCTATTTTTAACCGTTTAGGAGATCGAGTAAAATGGAGAATAATAGATATTTGTAAATGTGATATATAAACATTTTATTCGTTTGTACCTTTATCAACTCTTAAGAGTAGACTTATAGGACTTATTTTATGTAAAATGAGGTGCTAAATCCACTGGTGAGAACCGAGATGTCCTATTTTTAACCGTTTAGGAGATCGAGTAAAATGGAGAATAAAAGATATTTGAAAATGTGATATATAAACATTTTATTCTTTTGTTCCTTTATCAACTCTTAAGAGTAAACTTATAGGACTTATTTTAAGTAAAATGAGGTGCTAAATCCACTGGTGAAAACCGCGATAACCTATTTTTTACCGTTTAGGAGATCGAGTAAAATGGAAAATAATAGATATTTGAAAATGTGATATATAAACATTTTATTCGTTTATACCTTTATCAACTCTTAAGAGTATACTTATAGGACTTATTTTAAGTAAAATGAGGTGCTAAATCCACTGGTGAAAACCGCGATAACCTATTTTTTACCGTTTAGGAGATCGAGTAAAATGGAGAAAAATAGATATTTGAAAATGTGATATATAAACATTTTATTCGTTTGTACCTTTATCAACTCTTGGGAGTAGGCTTATAGGATTTATTTTATGTAAAATGAGGTGCTAAATCCACTGGTGAAAACCGCGATGTCCTATCTTTAACCGTTTAGGAGATCGAGTAAAATTGAAAATAATTGATATTTGAAAATGTGATATATAAACTTTTTGTACGTTTTTACCTTAATCAACTCTTGAGAGTAGACTTATAGAACTTGTTTTATGTAAAATGGGGTGCTAAATCCACTGATGAAAACCGCGATGTCCTATCTTTAACCGTTTAGGAGATCGAGTAAAATTTAGAATAATAGATATTTGAAAATGTGATATATAAACATTTTATTCGTTTGTAACTTTATCAACTCATGAGAGTAGACTTATAGGACATATTTTAAGTAAAATGAGGTGCTAAATCCACTGGTGAAAACCGCGATGTCCTATCAATAACCGTTTAGGAGATCGAGTAAAATGGAGAATAATAGATATTTGAAAATGTGATATATAAACATTTTATTCGTTTGTACCTTTATCAACTCATGAGAGTAGACTTATAGGACATATTTTATGTAAAATGAGGTGCTAAATCCACTGGTGAAAACCGCGATGTCCTATCTTGGACCGTTTAGGAGATCGAGTAAAATGGAGAAAAATAGATATTTGAAAATGTGTTATATAAATATTTTATTCGTTTTTACCTTTATCAACTCTTGAGAGTAGACTTAAAGGACTTGTTTTATGTAAAATGGGGTGCTAAATCCACTGATGAAAACCGCGATGTCCTATCTTTAACCGTTTAAGAGATCGAGAAAATGGGGAATAATAGATATTTGAAAATGTGATATATAAACATTTTATTCGTTCGTACCTTTATCATCTCTTAAGAGTAGACTTATAGGACCTATTTTATGTAAAATGAGGTGCTAAATCCACTGGTGAAAACCGCGATGTCCTATTTTGAACCGTTTAGGAGATCGAGTAAAATGGAGAATATTAGATATTTGAATATGTGATATATAAACATTTTATTCGTTTGTACCTTTATCAACTCTTAAGAGTAGACTTATAGGACTTATTTTATGTAAAATGAGGTGCTAAATCCACTGGTGAGAACCGAGATGTCCTATTTTTAACCGTTTAGGAGATCGAGTAAAATGGAGAATAAAAGATATTTGAAAATGTGATATATAAACATTTTATTCTTTTGTTCCTTTATCAACTCTTAAGAGTAAACTTATAGGACTTATTTTAAGTAAAATGAGGTGCTAAATCCACTGGTTAAAACCGCGATAACCTATTTTTTACCGTTTAGGAGATCGAGTAAAATGGAAAATAATAGATATTTGAAAATGTGATATATAAACATTTTATTCGTTTATACCTTTATCAACTCTTAAGAGTATACTTATAGGACTTATTTTAAGTAAAATGAGGTGCTAAATCCACTGGTGAAAACCGCGATAACCTATTTTTTACCGTTTAGGAGATCGAGTAAAATGGAGAAAAATAGATATTTGAAAATGTGATATATAAACATTTTATTCGTTTGTACCTTTATCAACTCTTGGGAGTAGGCTTATAGGATTTATATTATGTAAAATGAGGTGCTAAATCCACTGGTGAAAACCGCGATGTCCTATCTTTAACCGTTTAGGAGATCGAGTAAAATTGAAAATAATTGATATTTGAAAATGTGATATATAAACTTTTTGTACGTTTTTACCTTAATCAACTCTTGAGAGTAGACTTATAGAACTTGTTTTATGTAAAATGGGGTGCTAAATCCACTGATAAAAACCGCGATGTCCTCTCTTTAACCGTTTAAGAGATCGAGTAAAATTGATAATAATATACATTTGAAAATGTGATATATATACAATTTATTCGTATGTACCTTTATCAACACTTGAGAGTAGACTTATAGGAGTTATTTTATGTAAAATGAGGTGCTAAATCCACTGATAAAAACCGCGATGTCCTATCTTTAACCGTTTAAGAGATCGAGTAAAATTGATAATAATATATATTTGAAAATGTGATATATAAACATTTTATTCAATTGTTCCTTTATCAACTCTTAAGAGTAGACTTATAGGACATATTTTATGTAAAATGAGGTGCTAAATCCTCTGGTGAAAACCGCGATAACCTATTTTTAACCGTTTAGGAGATCGAGTAAAATGGAGAATAATAGATATTTGTAAATGTGATATATAAACATTTTATTCGTTTGTACCTTTATCAACTCTTAAGAGTAGACTTATAGGACTTATTTTATGTAAAATGAGGTGCTAAATCCACTGGTGAGAACCGAGATGTCCTATTTTTAACCGTTTAGGAGATCGAGTAAAATGGAGAATAAAAGATATTTGAAAATGTGATATATAAACATTTTATTCTTTTGTTCCTTTATCAACTCTTAAGAGTAAACTTATAGGACTTATTTTAAGTAAAATGAGGTGCTAAATCCACTGGTGAAAACCGCGATAACCTATTTTTTACCGTTTAGGAGATCGAGTAAAATATAAAATAATAGATATTTGAAAATGTGATATATAAACATTTTATTCGTTTATACCTTTATCAACTCTTAAGAGTATACTTATAGGACTTATTTTAAGTAAAATGAGGTGCTAAATCCACTGGTGAAAACCGCGATAACCTATTTTTTACCGTTTAGGAGATCGAGTAAAATGGAGAAAAATAGATATTTGAAAATGTGATATATAAACATTTTATTCGTTTGTACCTTTATCAACTCTTGGGAGTAGGCTTATAGGATTTATTTTATGTAAAATGAGGTGCTAAATCCACTGGTGAAAACCGCGATGTCCTATCTTTAACCGTTTAGGAGATCGAGTAAAATTGAAAATAATTGATATTTGAAAATGTGATATATAAACTTTTTGTACGTTTTTACCTTAATCAACTCTTGAGAGTAGACTTATAGAACTTGTTTTATGTAAAATGGGGTGCTAAATCCACTGATGAAAACCGCGATGTCCTATCTTTAACCGTTTAGGAGATCGAGTAAAATTGAGAATAATAGATATTTGAAAATGTGATATATAAACATTTTATTCGTTTGTAACTTTATCAACTCATGAGAGTAGACTTATAGGACATATTTTAAGTAAAATGAGGTGCTAAATCCACTGGTGAAAACCGCGATGTCCTATCAATAACCGTTTAGGAGATCGAGTAAAATGGAGAATAATAGATATTTGAAAATGTGATATATAAACATTTTATTCGTTTGTACCTTTATCAACTCATGAGAGTAGACTTATAGGACATATTTTATGTAAAATGAGGTGCTAAATCCACTGGTGAAAACCGCGATGTCCTATCTTGGACCGTTTAGGAGATCGAGTAAAATGGAGAAAAATAGATATTTGAAAATGTGTTATATAAACATTTTATTCGTTTTTACCTTTATCAACTCTTGAGAGTAGACTTAAAGGACTTGTTTTATGTAAAATGGGGTGCTAAATCCACTGATGAAAACCGCGATGTCCTATCTTTAACCGTTTAAGAGATCGAGAAAATGGGGAATAATAGATATTTGAAAATGTGATACATAAACATTTTATTCGTTCGTACCTTTATCATCTCTTAAGAGTAGACTTATAGGACTTATTTTATGTAAAATGAGGTGCTAAATCCACTGGTGAAAACCGCGATGTCCTATTTTGAACCGTTTAGGAGATCGAGTAAAGTGGAGAATATTAGATATTTGAAAATGTGATATATAAACATTTTATTCGTTTGTACCTTTATCAACTCTTAAGAGTAGACTTATAGGACTTATTTTATGTAAAATGAGGTGCTAAATCCACTGGTGAGAACCGAGATGTCCTATTTTTAACCGTTTAGGAGATCGAGTAAAATGGAGAATAAAACATATTTGAAAATGTGATATATAAACATTTTATTCTTTTGTTCCTTTATCAACTCTTAAGAGTAAACTTATAGGACTTATTTTAAGTAAAATGAGGTGCTAAATCCACTGGTGAAAACCGCGATAACCTATTTTTTACCGTTTAGGAGATCGAGTAAAATGGAAAATAATAGATATTTGAAAATGTGATATATAAACATTTTATTCGTTTATACCTTTATCAACTCTTAAGAGTATACTTATAGGACTTATTTTAAGTAAAATGAGGTGCTAAATCCACTGGTGAAAACCGCGATAACCTATTTTTTACCGTTTAGGAGATCGAGTAAAATGGAGAAAAATAGATATTTGAAAATGTGATATATAAACATTTTATTCGTTTGTACCTTTATCAACTCTTGGGAGTAGGCTTATAGGATTTATTTTATGTAAAATGAGGTGCTAAATCCACTGGTGAAAACCGCGATGTCCTATCTTTAACCGTTTAGGAGATCGAGTAAAATTGAAAATAATTGATATTTGAAAATGTGATATATAAACTTTTTGTACGTTTTTACCTTAATCAACTCTTGAGAGTAGACTTATAGAACTTGTTTTATGTAAAATGGGGTGCTAAATCCACTGATGAAAACCGCGATGTCCTATCTTTAACCGTTTAGGAGATCGAGTAAAATTGAGAATAATAGATATTTGAAAATGTGATATATAAACATTTTATTCGTTTGTAACTTTATCAACTCATGAGAGTAGACTTATAGGACATATTTTAAGTAAAATGAGGTGCTAAATCCACTGGTGAAAACCGCGATGTCCTATCAATAACCGTTTAGGAGATCGAGTAAAATGGAGAATAATAGATATTTGAAAATGTGATATATAAACATTTTATTCGTTTGTACCTTTATCAACTCATGAGAGTAGACTTATAGGACATATTTTATGTAAAATGAGGTGCTAAATCCACTGGTGAAAACCGCGATGTCCTATCTTGGACCGTTTAGGAGATCGAGTAAAATGGAGAAAAATAGATATTTGAAAATGTGTTATATAAACATTTTATTCGTTTTTACCTTTATCAACTCTTGAGAGTAGACTTAAAGGACTTGTTTTATGTAAAATGGGGTGCTAAATCCACTGATGAAAACCGCGATGTCCTATCTTTAACCGTTTAAGAGATCGAGAAAATGGGGAATAATAGATATTTGAAAATGTGATATATAAACATTTTATTCGTTCGTACCTTTATCATCTCTTAAGAGTAGACTTATAGGACTTATTTTATGTAAAAGAGGTGCTAAATCCACTGGTGAAAACCGCGATGTCCTATTTTGAACCGTTTAGGAGATCGAGTAAAATGGAGAATAATAGATATTTGAAAATGTGATATATAAACATTTTATTCGTTTGTACATTTATCAACTCATGAGAGTAGACTTATAGGACATATTTTATGTAAAATGAGGTGCTAAATCCACTGATGAAAACCGCGATGTCCTATCTTTAACCGTTTAAGAGATCGAGAAAATGGAGAATAATAGATATTTGAAATGTGATATATAAACATTTTATTCGTTTGTAACTTTATCAACTCTTGAAGGTAGACTTATAAGACTTATTTTATGTAAAATGAGGTGCTAAATCCACTGGTAAAAACCGCGATGTCCTATCTTTAACCGTTTAGGAGATCGAGTAAAATGGAGAATAATAGATATTTGAAAATGAGATATATAAACATTTTATACGTTTTTACCTTTATCAACTTTTGAGAAAAGACTTATAGGACTTATTATATGTAAAATGATGTGCTAAATCTACTGGTGAAAACCGCCATGTCCTATCTTTAACCGATTAGGAGATCGAGTAAAATGGAGAATAATAGATATTTGAAAATGTGATATATTAACATTTTATTCGTTTTTACCTTTATCAACTCTTGAGAGTAGACTTATAGGACCTATTTTATGTAAAATGAGGTTCTAAATCCACTAGTAAAAACCGCGATGTCCTATCTTTAACCGTTTAGGAGATCGAGTAAAATGGAGAATAATCGATATTTGAAAATGTGATATATTAACATTTTATTCGTTTGTACCTTGATCAACTCTTGAGGGTAGACTTATAGGACTTATTTTATGTAAAATAAGCAGCTAAATCCACTGATAAAAACCGCGATGTCCTCTCTTTAACCGTTTAAGAGATCGAGTAAAATTGATAATAATATACATTTGAAAATGTGATATATATACAATTTATTCGTATGTACCTTTATCAACACTTGAGAGTAGACTTATAGGAGTTATTTTATGTAAAATGAGGTGCTAAATCCACTGATAAAAACCGCGATGTCCTATCTTTAACCGTTTAAGAGATCGAGTAAAATTGATAATAATATATATTTGAAAATGTGATATATAAACATTTTATTCAATTGTTCCTTTATCAACTCTTAAGAGTAGACTTATAGGACATATTTTATGTAAAATGAGGTGCTAAATCCTCTGGTGAAAACCGCGATAACCTATTTTTAACCGTTTAGGAGATCGAGTAAAATGGAGAATAATAGATATTTGTAAATGTGATATATAAACATTTTATTCGTTTGTACCTTTATCAACTCTTAAGAGTAGACTTATAGGACTTATTTTATGTAAAATGAGGTGCTAAATCCACTGGTGAGAACCGAGATGTCCTATTTTTAACCGTTTAGGAGATCGAGTAAAATGGAGAATAAAAGATATTTGAAAATGTGATATATAAACATTTTATTCTTTTGTTCCTTTATCAACTCTTAAGAGTAAACTTATAGGACTTATTTTAAGTAAAATGAGGTGCTAAATCCACTGGTGAAAACCGCGATAACCTATTTTTTACCGTTTAGGAGATCGAGTAAAATGGAAAATAATAGATATTTGAAAATGTGATATATAAACATTTTATTCGTTTGTACCTTTATCAACTCTTGGGAGTAGGCTTATAGGATTTATTTTATGTAAAATGAGGTGCTAAATCCACTGGTGAAAACCGCGATGTCCTATCTTTAACCGTTTAGGAGATCGAGTAAAATTGAAAATAATTGATATTTGAAAATGTGATATATAAACTTTTTGTACGTTTTTACCTTAATCAACTCTTGAGAGTAGACTTATAGAACTTGTTTTATGTAAAATGGGGTGCTAAATCCACTGATGAAAACCGCGATGTCCTATCTTTAACCGTTTAGGAGATCGAGTAAAATTGAGAATAATAGATATTTGAAAATGTGATATATAAACATTTTATTCGTTTGTAACTTTATCAACTCATGAGAGTAGACTTATAGGACATATTTTAAGTAAAATGAGGTGCTAAATCCACTGGTGAAAACCGCGATGTCCTATCAATAACCGTTTAGGAGATCGAGTAAAATGGAGAATAATAGATATTTGAAAATGTGATATATAAACATTTTATTCGTTTGTACCTTTATCAACTCATGAGAGTAGACTTATAGGACATATTTTATGTAAAATGAGGTGCTAAATCCACTGGTGAAAACCGCGATGTCCTATCTTGGACCGTTTAGGAGATCGAGTAAAATGGAGAAAAATAGATATTTGAAAATGTGTTATATAAACATTTTATTCGTTTTTACCTTTATCAACTCTTGAGAGTAGACTTAAAGGACTTGTTTTATGTAAAATGGGGTGCTAAATCCACTGATGAAAACCGCTATGTCCTATCTTTAACCGTTTAAGAGATCGAGAAAATGGGGAATAATAGATATTTGAAAATGTGATATATAAACATTTTATTCGTTCGTACCTTTATCATCTCTTAAGAGTAGACTTATAGGACTTATTTTATGTAAAATGAGGTGCTAAATCCACTGGTGAAAACCGCGATGTCCTATTTTGAACCGTTTAGGAGATCGAGTAAAATGGAGAATAATAGATATTTGAAAATGTGATATATAAACATTTTATTCGTTTGTACCTTTATCAACTCTTAAGATTAGACTTATAGGACTTATTTTATGTAAAATGAGGTGCTAAATCCACTGGTGAGAACCGAGATGTCCTATTTTTAACCGTTTAAAAGATCGAGTAAAATGGAGAATAAAAGATATTTGAAAATGTGATATATAAACATTTTATTCGTTTGTACCTTTATCAACTCATGAGAGTAGACTTATAGGACATATTTTATGTAAAATGAGGTGCTAAATCCACTGGTGAAAACCGCGATGTCCTATCTTGGACCGTTTAGGAGATCGAGTAAAATGGAGAAAAATAGATATTTGAAAATGTGTTATATAAACATTTTATTCGTTTTTACCTTTATCAACTCTTGAGAGTAGACTTATAGAACCTATTTTATGTAAAATGAGGTGCTAAATCCACTGGTGAAAACCGCGATGTCCTATCTTTAACCGTTTAGGAGATCGAGTAAAATGGAGAATAATAGATATTTGAAAATGTGATATATAAACATTTTATTCGTTTGTACCTTTATCAACTCTTGAGAGTAGACTTATAGGACTTATTTTATGTAACATGAGGTGCTAAATCCACTGGTGAAAACCGCGATGTCCTATCTTTAACCGTTTAGGAGATCGAGTAAAATGGAGAATAATAGATATTTGAAAATGTGATATATAAACATTTTATTCGTTTGTACCTTTATCAACTCTTGAGAGGAGACTTATAGAACCTATTTTATGTAAAATGAGGTGCTAAATTCACCGGTAAAAACCGCGATGTCCTATCTTGAACCGTTTAGGAGATCGAGTAAAATGGAGAATAATAAATATTTGAAAATGTGATATATACACATTTTATTCGTTTGTACCTTTATCAACTCTTGAGAGTAGACTTATAGGACTTATTTTATGTAAAATGAGGTGCTAAATCCACTGGTGAAAACCGCGATGTCCTATCTTGAACCGTTTAGGAGATCGAGTAAAATGGAGAAAAATAGATATTTGAAAATGTGATATTTAAACATTTTGTTCGTTTGTACCTTTATCAACTCATGAGAGTAGACTTATAGGACATATTTTATGTAAAATGAGGTGCTAAATCCACTGGTGAAAACCGCGATGTCCTATTTTTAACCGTTTAGGAGATCGAGTAAAATGGAGAATAATAGAAATTTGAAAATGTGATATATGAACATTTTATTCGTTTGTTCCTTTATCAACATTTAAGAGTAGACTTATAGGACCTATTTTATGTAAAATGAGGTGCTAAATCCACTGGTGAAAACCGCGATGTCCTATCTTTAACCGTTTAAGAGATCGGGTAAAATGGAGAAAAAAAAATATTTGAAAATGTTATAGATAAACATTTTATTCGTTTGTACCTTTATCAACTCTTGAGAGTAAACTTATAGGACTTATTTTATGTAAAATGAGGTGCTAAATCCACTGGTGAAAACCGCGATGTCCTATCTTGAACCGTTTAGGAGATCGAGTAAAATGGAGAAAAATAGATATTTGAAAATGTGATATATAAACATTTTATTCGTTTGTACCTTTATCAACTCTTGAGAGTAAACTTATAGGACTTATTTTATGTAAAATGAGGTGCTAAATCCACTGGTGAAAACCGCGATGTCCTATCTTGAACCGTTTAGGAGATCGAGTAAAATGGAGAATAATAGATATTTGAAAATGTGATATATAAACATTTTATTCGTTTGTACCTTTATCAACTCTTGAGAGGAGACTTATAGAACCTATTTTATGTAAAATGAGGTGCTAAATTCACCGGTAAAAACCGCGATGTCCTATCTTGAACCGTTTAGAAGATCGAGTAAAATGGAGAAAAATCGATATTTGAAAATGTGATATATAAACATTTTATTCGTTTGTACCTTTATCAACTCTTGAGAGTAAACTTATAGGACTTATTTTATGTAAAATGAGGTGCAAAATCCACTGGTGAAAACCGCGATGTCCTATCTTGAACCGTTTAGGAGATCGAGTAAAATGGAGAAAAATAGATATTTGAAAATGTGATATTTAAACATTTTGTTCGTTTGTACCTTTATCAACTCATGAGAGTAGACTTATAGGACATATTTTATGTAAAATGAGGTGCTAAATCCACTGGTGAAAACCGCGATGTCCTATTTTTAACCGTTTAGGAGATCGAGTAAAATGGAGAATAATAGATATTTGATAATGTGATATATATACATTTTATTCGTTTGTACCTTTATCAACTCTTCAGAGTAGACTTATAAGACTTATTTTATGTAAAATGAGGTGCTAAATCCACTGGTAAAATCCGCGATGTCCTATCTTTAACCGTTTAGGAGATCGAGTAAAATGGAGAATAATAGATATTTGAAAATGTGATATATAAATATTTTATTCGTTTGTACCTTGATCAACTCTTGAGGGTAGACTTATAGGACTTATTTTATGTAAAATGAGGTGCTAAATCCACTGGTGAAAACCGCGATGTCCTATCTTTAACCGTTTAGGAGATCGAGTAAAATGGAGAATAATCGATATTTGAAAATGTGATATATTAACATTTTATTCGTCTGTACCTTGATCAACTCATGAGAGTAGACTTATAGGACATATATTATGTAAAATGAGGTGCTAAATCCACTGGTGAAAACCGCGATGTCCTATCTTTAACCGTTTAGGAGATCGAGTAAAATGGAGAATAATAGATATTTGATAATGTGAAATATAAACATTTTATTCGTTTGTAACTTTATCAACTCTTGAAGGTAGACTTATAAGACTTATTTTATGTAAAATGAGGTGCTTAATCCACTGGTAAAAACCGCGATGTCCTATCTTTAACCGTTTAGGAGATCGAGTAAAATGGAGAATAATAGATATTTGAAAATGAGATATATAAACATTTTATACGTTTTTACCTTTATCAACTTTTGAGAAAAGACTTATAGGACTTATTATATGTAAAATGATGTGCTAAATCTACTGGTGAAAACCGCCATGTCCTATCTTTAACCGATTAGGAGATCGAGTAAAATGGAGAATAATAGATATTTGAAAATGTGATATATTAACATTTTATTCGTTTTTACCTTTATCAACTCTTGAGAGTAGACTTATAGGACCTATTTTATGTAAAATGAGGTTCTAAATCCACTGGTAAAAACCGCGATGTCCTATCTTTAACCGTTTAGGAGATCGAGTAAAATGGAGAATAATCGATATTTGAAAATGTGATATATTAACATTTTATTCGTTTGTACCTTGATCAACTCTTGAGGGTAGACTTATAGGACTTATTTTATGTAAAATAAGCAGCTAAATCCACTGATAAAAACCGCGATGTCCTCTCTTTAACCGTTTAAGAGATCGAGTAAAATTGATAATAATATACATTTGAAAATGTGATATATATACAATTTATTCGTATGTACCTTTATCAACACTTGAGAGTAGACTTATAGGAGTTATTTTATGTAAAATGAGGTGCTAAATCCACTGATAAAAACCGCGATGTCCTATCTTTAACCGTTTAAGAGATCGAGTAAAATTGATAATAATATATATTTGAAAATGTGATATATAAACATTTTATTCAATTGTTCCTTTATCAACTCTTAAGAGTAGACTTATAGGACATATTTTATGTAAAATGAGGTGCTAAATCCTCTGGTGAAAACCGCGATAACCTATTTTTAACCGTTTAGGAGATCGAGTAAAATGGAGAATAATAGATATTTGTAAATGTGATATATAAACATTTTATTCGTTTGTACCTTTATCAACTCTTAAGAGTAGACTTATAGGACTTATTTTATGTAAAATGAGGTGCTAAATCCACTGGTGAAAACCGCGATAACCTATTTTTTACCGTTTAGGAGATCGAGTAAAATGGAAAATAATAGATATTTGAAAATGTGATATATAAACATTTTATTCGTTTATACCTTTATCAACTCTTAAGAGTATACTTATAGGACTTATTTTATGTAAAATGAGGTGCTAAATCCACTGGTGAAAACCGCGATGTCCTATCTTGAACCGTTTAGGAGATCGAGTAAAATGGAGAAAAATAGATATTTGAAAATGTGATATATAAACATTTTATTCGTTTGTACCTTTATCAACTCTTGGGAGTAGGCTTATAGGATTTATTTTATGTAAAATGAGGTGCTAAATCCACTGGTGAAAACCGCGATGTCCTATCTTTAACCGTTTAGGAGATCGAGTAAAATTGAAAATAATTGATATTTGAAAATGTGATATATAAACTTTTTGTACGTTTTTACCTTAATCAACTCTTGAGAGTAGACTTATAGAACTTGCTTTATGTAAAATGGGGTGCTAAATCCACTGATGAAAACCGCGATGTCCTATCTTTAACCGTTTAGGAGATCGAGTAAAATTGAGAATAATAGATATTTGAAAATGTGATATATAAACATTTTATTCGTTTGTAACTTTATCAACTCATGAGAGTAGACTTATAGGACATATTTTAAGTAAAATGAGGTGCTAAATCCACTGGTGAAAACCGCGATGTCCTATCAATAACCGTTTAGGAGATCGAGTAAAATGGAGAATAATAGATATTTGAAAATGTGATATATAAACATTTTATTCGTTTGTACCTTTATCAACTCATGAGAGTAGACTTATAGGACATATTTTATGTAAAATGAGGTGCTAAATCCACTGGTGAAAACCGCGATGTCCTATCTTGGACCGTTTAGGAGATCGAGTAAAATGGAGAAAAATAGATAGTTGAAAATGTGATATATAAACATTTTATTCGTTTATACCTTTATCAACTCTTAAGAGTATACTTATAGGACTTATTTTATGTAAAATGAGGTGCTAAATCCACTGGTGAAAACCGCGATGTCCTATCTTGAACCGTTTAGGAGATCGAGTAAAATGGATAAAAATAGATATTTGAAAATGTGATATATAAACATTTTATTCGTTTGTACCTTTATCAACTCTTGGGAGTAGGCTTATAGGATTTATTTTATGTAAAATGAGGTGCTAAATCCACTGGTGAAAACCGCGATGTCCTATCTTTAACCGTTTAGAAGATCGAGTAAAATTGAAAATAATTGATATTTGAAAATGTGATATATAAACTTTTTGTACGTTTTTACCTTAATCAACTCTTGAGAGTAGACTTATAGGACTTGTTTTATGTAAAATGGGGTGCTAAATCCACTGATGAAAACCGCGATGTCCTATCTTTAACCGTTTAGGAGATCGAGTAAAATTGAGAATAATAGATATTTGAAAATGTGATATATAAACATTTTATTCGTATGTAACTTTATCAACTCATGAGAGTAGACTTATAGGACATATTTTAAGTAAAATGAGGTGCTAAATCCACTGGTGAAAACCGCGATGTCCTATCAATAACCGTTTAGGAGATCGAGTAAAATGGAGAATAATAGATATTTGAAAATGTGATATATAAACATTTTATTCGTTTGTACCTATATCAACTTTTAAGAGTATACTTATAGGACTTATTTTATGTAAAATGAGGTGCTAAATCCACTGGAGAAAACCGCGATGTCCTATCTTGAACCGTTTAGGAGATCGAGTAAAATGGAGAAAAATAGATATTTGAAAATGTGATATATAAACATTTTATTCGTTTGTACCTTTATCAACTCTTGGGAGTAGGCTTATAGGATTTATTTTATGTAAAATGAGGTGCTAAATCCACTGGTGAAAACCGCGATGTCCTATCTTTAACCGTTTAGGAGATCGAGTAAAATTGAAAATAATTGATATCTGAAAATGTGATATATAAACTTTTTGTACGTTTTTACCTTAATCAACTCTTGAGAGTAGACTTATAGAACTTGTTTTATGTAAAATGGGGTGCTAAATCCACTGATGAAATTCGCGATGTCCTATCTTTAACCGTTTAGGAGATCGAGTAAAATTGAGAATAATAGATATTTGAAAATGTGATATATAAACATTTTATTCGTTTGTAACTTTATCAACTCATGAGAGTAGACTTATAGGACATATTTTAAGTAAAATGAGGTGCTAAATCCACTGGTGAAAACCGCGATGTCCTATCAATAACCGTTTAGGAGATCGAGTAAAATGGAGAATAATAGATATTTGAAAATGTGATATATAAACATTTTATTCGTTTGTACCTTTATCAACTCATGAGAGTAGACTTATAGGACATATTTTATGTAAAATGAGGTGCTAAATCCACTGGTGAAAACCGCGATGTCCTATCTTGGACCGTTTAGGAGATCGAGTAAAATGGAGAAAAATAGATATTTGAAAATGTGTTATATAAACATTTTATTCGTTTTTACCTTTATCAACTCTTGAGATTAGACTTAAAGGACTTGTTTTATGTAAAATGGGGTGCTAAATCCACTGATGAAAACCGCGATGTCCTATTTTGAACCGTTTAGGAGATCGAGTAAAATGGAGAATAATAGATATTTGAAAATGTGATATATAAACATTTTATTCGTTTGTACATTTATCAACTCATGAGAGTAGACTTATAGGACATATTTTATGTAAAATGAGGTGCTAAATCCACTGGTGAAAACCGCGATGTCCTATCTTTAACCGTTTAGGAGATCGAGTAAAATGGAGAATAATAGATATTTGAAAATGTGATATATAAACATTTTATTCGTTTGTACCTTTATCAACTCTTAAGAGTAGACTTATAGGACTTATTTTATGTAAAATGAGGTGCTAAATCCACTGGTGAAAACCGCGATGTCCTATTTTTAACCGTTTAGGAGATCGAGTAAAATGGAGAATAATAGATATTTGAAAATGTGATATATAAACATTTTATTCGTTTGTACCTTTATCAACTTTTGAGAGTAAACTTATAGGACCTATTTTATGTAAAATGAGGTGCTTAATCCACTGGTGAAAATCGCGATGTCCTATCTTGAACCGTTTAGGAGATCGAGTAAAATGGAGAAAAATAGATATTTGAAAATGTGATATATAAACATTTTGTACGTTTTTACCTTAATCAACTCTTGAGAGTAGACTTATAGAATTTGTTTTATGTAAAATGGGGTGCTAAATCCACTGATGAAAACCGCGATGTCCTATCTTTAACCGTTTAGGAGATCGAGTAAAATTGAGAATAATAGATATTTGAAAATGTGATATATAAACATTTTATTCGTTTGTAACTTTATCAACTCATGAGAGTAGACTTATAGGACTTATTTTATGTAAAATGAGGTGCTAAATCCACTGGTGAAAACCGCGATGTCCTATTTTTAACCGTTTAGGAGATCGAGTAAAATGGAGAATAATAGATATTTGAAAATGTGATATATAAACATTTTATTCGTTTGTACCTTTATCAACTTTTGAGAGTAAACTTATAGGACCTATTTTATGTAAAATGAGGTGCTTAATCCACTGGTGAAAATCGCGATGTCCTATCTTGAACCGTTTAGGAGATCGAGTAAAATGGAGAAAAATAGATATTTGAAAATGTGATATATAAACATTTTGTACGTTTTTACCTTAATCAACTCTTGAGAGTAGACTTATAGAATTTGTTTTATGTAAAATGGGGTGCTAAATCCACTGATGAAAACCGCGATGTCCTATCTTTAACCGTTTAGGAGATCGAGTAAAATTGAGAATAATAGATATTTGAAAATGTGATATATAAACATTTTATTCGTTTGTAACTTTATCAACTCATGAGAGTAGACTTATAGGACTTATTTTATGTAAAATGAGGTGCTAAATCCACTGGTGAAAACCGCGATGTCCTATTTTTAACCGTTTAGGAGATCGAGTAAAATGGAGAATAATAGATATTTGAAAATGTGATATATAAACATTTTATTCGTTTGTACCTTTATCAACTCTTGAGAGTAAACTTGTAGGACCTATTTTATGTAAAATGAGGTGCTTAATCCACTGGTGAAGACCGCGATGTCCTATCTTAAACCGTTTAGGAGATCGAGTAAAATGGAGAAAAATTGATATTTGAAAATGTGATATATAAAAATTTTATTCGTTTGTACCTTTATCAACTCTTGAGAGAAGACTTATAAGACCTATTTCATGTAAAATGAGGTGCTAAATCCACTGGTGAAAACCGCAATGTCCTATCTTGAACCGTTTAGGAGATCGAGTAAAATGGAGAAAAATAGATAGTTGAAAATGTGATATATAAATATTTTATTCGTTTTTACCTTTATCTACTCTTGAGAGTAGACTTATAGGACCTATTTTATGTAAAATGAGGTGCTCAATTCACTGGTGAAAACCGCGATGTCCTATCTTTAACCGTTTAGGAGATCGAGTAAAATGGAGAATAATAGATATTTGATAATGTGATATATAAACATTTTATCCTTTTGTAAATTTATTAACTCTTAAGAGTAGACTTATAGGACTTATTTTATGTAAAATGAGGTGCTAAATCCACTGGTGAAAACCGCGATGTCCTATTTTTAACCGTTTAGGAGATCGAGTAAAATTGATAATAATATATATTTGAAAATGTGATATTTAAACAATTTATTCGTATGTACCTTTATCAACACTTGAGAGAAGACTTATAGGAGTTATTTAATGTAAAATGAGGTGCTAAATCCTCTGGTGAAAACCGCGATGTCCTAACTTTAACCGTTTAGGAGATCGAGTAAAATGGAGAATAATAGATATTTGAAAAAGTGATATATTAACATTTTATTCGTTTTTACCTTTATCAACTCTTGAGAGTAGACTTATAGGACCTATTTTATGTAAAATGAGGTTCTAAATCCACTGGTAAAAACCGAGATGTCCTATCTTTAACCGTTTAGGAGATCGAGTAAAATGGAGAATAATCGATATTTGAAAATGTGATATATAAACATTTTATTCAATTGTTCCTTTATCAACTCTTAAGAGTAGACTTATAGGACATATTTTTTGTAAAATGAGGTGCTAAATCCTCTGGTGAAAACCGCGATAACCTATTTTTAACCGTTTAGGAGATCGAGTAAAATGGAGAATAAAAGATATTTGAAAATGTGATATATAAACATTTTATTCTTTTGTTCCTTTATCAACTCTTAAGAGTAGACTTATAGGACTTATTTTATGTAAAATGAGGTGCTAAATCCACTGGTGAAAACCGCGATAACCTATTTTTTACCGTTTAGGAGATCGAGTAAAATGGAGAATAAAAGATATTTGAAAATGTGATATATAAACATTTTATTCTTTTGTTCCTTTATCAACTCTTAAGAGTAGACTTATAGGACTTATTTTATGTAAAATGAGGTGCTAAATCCACTGGTGAAAACCGCGATAACCTATTTTTTACCGTTTAGGAGATCGAGTAAAATGGAAAATAATAGATATTTGAAAATGTGATATATAAACATTTTATTCGTTTATACCTTTATCAACTCTTAAGAGTATACTTATAGGACTTATTTTATGTAAAATGAGGTGCTAAATCCACTGGTGAAAACCGCGATGTCCTATCTTGAACCGTTTAGGAGATCGAGTAAAATGGAGAAAAATAGATATTTGAAAATGTGATATATAAACATTTTATTCGTTTGTACCTTTATCAACTCTTGGGAGTAGGCTTATAGGATTTATTTTATGTAAAATGAGGTGCTAAATCCACTGGTGAAAACCGCGATGTCCTATCTTTAACCGTTTAGGAGATCGAGTAAAATTGAGAATAATTGATATTTGAAAATGTGATATATAAACTTTTTGTACGTTTTTACCTTAATCAACTCTTGAGAGTAGACTTATAGAACTTGTTTTATGTAAAATGGGGTGCTAAATCCACTGATGAAAACCGCGATGTCCTATCTTTAACCGTTTAGGAGATCGAGTAAAATTTAGAATAATAGATATTTGAAAATGTGATATATAAACATTTTATTCGTTTGTAACTTTATCAACTCATGAGAGTAGACTTATAGGACATATTTTGAGTAAAATGAGGTGCTAAATCCACTGGTGAAAACCGCGATGTCCTATTTTGAACCGTTTAGGAGATCGAGTAAAATGGAGAATAATAGATATTTGAAAATGTGATATATAAACATTTTATTCGTTTGTACATTTATCAACTCATGAGAGTAGACTTATAGGACATATTTTATGTAAAATGAGGTGCTAAATCCACTGGTGAAAACCGCGATGTCCTATCTTCAACCGTTTAGGAGATCGAGTAAAATGGAGAATAATAGATATTTGAAAATGTGATATAAAAACATTTTATTCGTATGTACCTTTATCAACTCTTAAGAGTAGAATTATAGGACTTATTTTATGTAAAATGAGGTGCTAAATCCACTGGTGAAAACCGCGATGTCCTATCTTGAACCGTTTAGGAGATCGAGTAAAATGGAGAATAATAGATATTTGAAAATGTGATATATAAACATTTTATTCGTTTGTACCTTTATCAACTCATGAGAGTAGACTTATAGGACGTATTTTATGTAAAATGAGGTGCTAAATCCACTGGTGAAAACCGCGATGTCCTATCTTGGACCGTTTAGGAGATCGAGTAAAATGGAGAAAAATAGATATTTGAAAATGTGTTATATAAACATTTTATTCGTTTTTACCTTTATCAACTCTTGAGAGTAGACTTAAAGGACTTGTTTTATGTAAAATGGGGTGCTAAATCCACTGATGAAAACCGCGATGTCCTATCTTTAACCGTTTAAGAGATCGAGAAAATGGGGAATAATAGATATTTGAAAATGTGATATATAAACATTTTATTCGTTTGTACCTTTATCAACTCTTGAGAGTAAACTTATAGGACCTATTTTATGTAAAATGAGGTGCTTAATCCACTGGTGAAAATCGCGATGTCCTATCTTGAACCGCTTAGGAGATCGAGTAAAATGGAGAATAATAGATATTTGAAAATGTGATATATAAACATTTTGTACGTTTTTACCTTAATCAACTCTTGAGAGTAGACTTATAGAATTTGTTTTATGTAAAATGGGGTGCTAAATCCACTGATGAAAACCGCAATGTCCTATCTTTTACCGTTTAGGAGATCGAGTAAAATTGAGAATAATAGATATTTGAAAATGTGATATATAAACATTTTATTCGTTTGTAACTTTATCAACTCATGAGAGTAGACTTATAGGACATATTTTGAGTAAAATGAGGTGCTAAATCCACTGGTGAAAACCGCGATGTCCTATCTATAACCGTTTAGGAGATCGAGTAAAATGGAGAATAATAGATATTTGTAAATGTGATATATAAACATTTTATTCGTTTGTACCTTTATCAACTCTTAGGAGTAGACTTATAGGACTTATTTTATGTAAAATGAGGTGCTAAATCCACTGGTGAGAACCGCGATGTCCAATTTTTAACCGTTTAGGAGATCGAGTAAAATGGAGAATAAAAGATATTTGAAAATGTGATATATAAACATTTTATTCTTTTGTTCCTTTATCAACTCTTAAGAGTAGACTTATAGGACTTATTTTATGTAAAATGAGGTGCTAAATCCACTGGTGAGAACCGCGATGTCCAATTTTTAACCGTTTAGGAGATCGAGTAAAATTGAGAATAATAGATATTTGAAAATGTGATATATAAACATTTTATTCGTTTGTAACTTTATCAACTCATGAGAGTAGACTTATAGGACATATTTTGAGTAAAATGAGGTGCTAAATCCACTGGTGAAAACCGCGATGTCCTATCTATAACCGTTTAGGAGATCGAGTAAAATGGAGAATAATAGATATTTGAAAATGTGATATATAAACATATTATTCGTTTGTACCTTTATCAACTCATGAGAGTAGACTTATAGGACGTATTTTATGTAAAATGAGGTGCTAAATCCACTGGTGAAAACCGCGATGTCCTATCTTGGACCGTTTAGGAGATCGAGTAAAATGGAGAAAAATAGATATTTGAAAATGTGTTATATAAACATTTTATTCGTTTTTACCTTTATCAACTCTTGAGAGTAGACTTAAAGGACTTGTTTTATGTAAAATGGGGTGCTAAATCCACTGATGAAAACCGCGATGTCCTATCTTTAACCGTTTAAGAGATCGAGAAAATGGGGAATAATAGATATTTGAAAATGTGATATATAAACATTTTATTCGTTCGTACCTTTATCATCTCTTAAGAGTAGACTTATAGGACTTATTTTATGTAAAATGAGGTGCTAAATCCACTGGTGAAAACCGCGATGTCCTATTTTGAACCGTTTAGGAGATCGAGTAAAATGGAGAATTATAGATATTTGAAAATGTGATATATAAACATTTTATTCGTTTGTACATTTATCAACTCATGAGAGTAGACTTATAGGACATATTTTATGTAAAATGAGGTGCTAAATCCACTGGTGAAAACCGCGATGTCCTATCTTTAACCGATTAGGAGATCGAGTAAAATGGAGAATAATAGATATTTAAAAATGTGATATATAAACATTTTATTCGTTTGTACCTTTATCAACTCTTAAGAGTAGACTTATAGGACTTATTTTATGTAAAATGAGGTGCTAAATCCACTGGTGAAAACCGCGATGTCCTATCTTGAACCGTTTAGGAGATCGAGTAAAATGGAGAAAAATAGATATTTGAAAATGTGATATATAAACATTTTATTCGTTTGTACCTTTATCAACTCTTGGGAGTAGGCTTATAGGATTTATTTTATGTAAAATGAGGTGCTTAATCCACTGGTGAAAACCGCGATGTCCTATCTTTAACCGTTTAGGAGATCGAGTAAAATTGAGAATAATTGATATTTGAAAATGTGATATATAAACTTTTTGTACGTTTTTACCTTAATCAACTCTTGAGAGTAGACTTATAGAACTTGTTTTATGTAAAATGGGGTGCTAAATCCACTGATGAAAACCGCGATGTCCTATCTTTAACCGTTTAGGAGATCGAGTAAAATTGAGAATAATAGATATTTGAAAATGTGATATATAAACATTTTATTCGTTTGTAACTTTATCAACTCATGAGAGTAGACTTATAGGACATATTTTGAGTAAAATGAGGTGCTAAATCCACTGGTGAAAACCGCGATGTCCTATCTATAACCGTTTATTAGATCGAGTAAAATGGAGAATAATAGATATTTGAAAATGTGATATATAAACATTTTATTCGTTTGTACCTTTATCAACTCATGAGAGTAGACTTATAGGACGTATTTTATGTAAAATGAGGTGCTAAATCCACTGGTGAAAACCGCGATGTCCTATGTTGGACCGTTTAGGAGATCGAGTAAAATGGAGAAAAATAGATATTTGAAAATGTGTTATATAAACATTTTATTCGTTTTTACCTTTATCAACTCTTGAGAGTAGACTTAAAGGACTTGTTTTATGTAAAATGGGGTGCTAAATCCACTGATGAAAACCGCGATGTCCTATCTTTAACCGTTTAAGAGATCGAGAAAATGGGGAATAATAGATATTTGAAAATGTGATATTTAAACATTTTATTCGTTCGTACCTTTATCATCTCTTAAGAGTAGACTTATAGGACTTATTTTATGTAAAATGAGGTGCTAAATCCACTGGTGAAAACCGCGATGTCCAATTTTGAACCGTTTAGGAGATCGAGTAAAATGGAGAAAAATAGATATTTGAAAATGTGATATATAAACATTTTGTACGTTTTTACCTTAATCAACTCTTGAGAGTAGACTTATAGAATTTGTTTTATGTAAAATGGGGTGCTAAATCCACTGATGAAAACCGCGATGTCCTATCTTTTACCGTTTAGGAGATCGAGTAAAATTGAGAATAATAGATATTTGAAAATGTGATATATAAACATTTTATTCGTTTGTAACTTTATCAACTCATGAGAGTAGACTTATAGGACTTATTTTATGTAAAATGAGGTGCTAAATCCACTGGTGAAAACCGCGATGTCCTATTTTTAACCGTTTAGGAGATCGAGTAAAATGGAGAATAATAGATATTTGAAAATGTGATATATAAACATTTTATTCGTTTGTACCTTTATCATCTCTTAAAAGTAAACTTATAGGACCTATTTTATGTAAAATGAGGTGCTTAATCCACTGGTGAAAACCGCGATGTCCTATCTTAAACCGTTTAGGAGATCGAGTAAAATGGAGAAAAATTGATATTTGAAAATGTGATATATAAAAATTTTATTCGTTTGTACCTTTATCAACTCTTGAGAGAAGACTTATAAGACCTATTTTATGTAAAATGAGGTGCTAAATCCACTGGTGAAAACCGCAATGTCCTATCTTGAACCGTTTAGGAGATCGAGTAAAATGGAGAATAATAGATATTTGATAATGTGATATATAAACATTTTATCCTTTTGTAAATTTATTAACTCTTAAGAGTAGACTTATAGGACTTATTTTATGTAAAATGAGGTGCTAAATCCACTGGTGAAAACCGCGATGTCCTATTTTTAACCGTTTAGGAGATCGAGTAAAATTGATAATAATATATATTTGAAAATGTGATATTTAAACAATTTATTCGTATGTACCTTTATCAACACTTGAGAGAAGACTTATAGGAGTTATTTAATGTAAAATGAGGTGCTAAATCCTCTGGTGAAAACCGCGATGTCCTATCTTTAACCGTTTAGGAGATCGAGTAAAATGGAGAATAATAGATATTTGAAAATGTGATATATAAACATTTTATTATTTTGTTCCTTTATCAACTCTTAAGAGTAGACTTATAGGACTTATTTTATGTAAAATGAGGTGCTAAATCCACTGGTGAAAACCGCGATAACCTATTTTTAACCGTTTAGGAGATCGAGTAAAATGGAGAATAATAGATATTTGTAAATGTGATATATAAACATTTTATTCGTTTGTACCTTTATCAACTTTTGAGAGTAGACTTATAGGACTTATTTTATGTAAAATTAAGTGTTAAATCCACTGGTGAAGACCGCGATGTCCTATTTTTAACCGTTTAGGGGATCGAGTAAAATGGAGAATAATAGAAATTTGAAAATGTGATATTTAAACATTTTATTCGGTTTTTACCTTTATCAACTCTTGAGAGTAGACTTATAGGACTTATTTTATGTAAAATGAGGTGCTAAATCCACTGGTGAAAACCGCGATGTCCTATCTTTAACCGTTTAGGAGATCGAGTAAAATGGAGAATAATGGATATTTGAAAATATGATATATAAACGTTTTATTCGTTTGTACCTTTATCAACTCTTATGAGTAGACTTATAGGACTTATTTTATGTAAAATGAGGTGCTAAATCCACTGGTGAAAACCGCGATGTCCTATCTTGGACCGTTTAGGAGATCGAGTAAAATGGAGAAAAATAGATATTTGAAAATGTGATATATAAACATTTTATTCGTTTGTACCGTTATTAACTCTTAAGAGTAGACTTATAGGACTTATTTTATGTAAAATGAGGTGCTAAATCCACTGCTGAAAACCGCGATGTCCTATCTTTAACCGTTTAAGAGATCGAGTAAAATGGAGAATAATAGATATTTGAAAATGTGATATATAAACATTTTATTCGTTTGTACCGTTATTAACTCTTAAGAGTAGACTTATAGGACTTATTTTATGTAAAATGAGGTGCTAAATCCACTGCTGAAAACCGCGATGTCCTATCTTTAACCGTTTAAGAGATCGAGTAAAATGGAGAATAATAGATATTTGAAAATGTGATATATAAACATTTTATTCGTTTGTACCTTTATCAACTCTTGAGAGTAGACTTATAGGACTTATTTTATGTAACATGAGGTGCTAAATCCACTGGAGAAAACCGCGATGTCCTATCTTTAACCGTTTAAGAGATCGGGTAAAATGGAGAAAAAAAATATTTGAAAATGTTACTGATAAACATTTTATTCGTTTGTACCTTTATCAACTCTTTAGAGTAAACTTATAGGACTTATTTTATGTAAAATGAGGTGCTAAATCCACTGGTGAAAACCGCGATGTCCTATCTTGAACCGTTTAGGAGATCGAGTAAAATGGAGAAAAATAGATATTTGAAAATGTGATATATAAACATTTTATTCGTTTGTACCTTTATCAACATTTGAGAGTAGACTTATAGGACTTATTTTATGTAAAATGAGGTGCTAAATCCACTGGTGAAAACCGCGATGTCCTATTTTTAACCGTTTAGGAGATCGAGTAAAATGGAGAATAATAGATATTTGAAAATGTGATATATAAACATTTTATTCGTTTGTACCTTTATCAACTCTTGAGAGTAAACTTATAGGACCTATTTTATGTAAAATGAGGTGCTTAATCCACTGGTGAAAACCGCGATGTCCTATCTTTTACCGTTTAGGAGATCGAATAAAATGGAGAATAATAGATATTTGAAAATGTGATATATAAACATTTTATTAGTTTGTACCTTTATTAACTCTTGAGAGTAGTCTTATAAGACTTATTTTATGTAAAATGAGGAGCTTAATCTACTATTGAAATCCGCGATGTCCTATCTTTAACCGTTTAGGAGATCGAGTAAAATGGAGAATAATAGATATTTGAAAATGTGATATATAAACATTTTATTCGTTTGTACCTTTATCAACTCTTAAGAGTAGACTTATAGGACTTATTTTATGTAAAATGAGGTGCTAAATCCACTGGTGAAAACCGCGATGTCCTATTTTTAACCGTTTAGGAGATCGAGTAAAATTGAGAATAATAGATATTTGAAAATGTGATATATAAACATTTTATTCGTTTGTAACTTTATCAACTCATGAGAGTAGACTTATAGTACTAATTTTATGTAAAATAAGGTGCTAAATCCACTGGTGAAATCCGCGATGTCCTATCTTTAACCGTTTAGGAGATCGAATAAAATGGAGAATAATAGATATTTGAAAATGTGATATATAAACATTTTATTAGTTTGTACCTTTATTAACTCTTGAGAGTAGTCTTATAAGACTTATTTTATGTAAAATGAGGAGCTTAATCTACTATTGAAATCCGCGATGTCCTATCTTTAACCGTTTAGGAGATCGAGTAAAATGGAGAATAATAGATATTTGAAAATGTGATATATAAACATTTTATTCGTTTGTAACTTTATCAACTCATGAGAGTAGACTTATAGGACTTATTTTATGTAAAATGAGGTGCTAAATCCACTGGTGAAAACCGCGATGTCCTATTTTTAACTGTTTAGGAGATCGAGTAAAATTGATAATAATATATATTTGAAAATGTGATATTTAAACATTTTATTCGTTCGTACCTTTATCATCTCTTAAGAGTAGACTTATAGGACTTATTTTATGTAAAATGAGGTGCTAAATCCACTGGTGAAAACCGCGATGTCCAATTTTGAACCGTTTAGGAGATCGAGTAAAATGGAGAATAATAGATATTTGAAAATGTGATATATAAACATTTTATTCGTTTGTACATTTATCAACTCATGAGAGTAGACTTATAAGACATATTTTATGTAAAATGAGGTGCTAAATCCACTGGTGAAAACCGCGATGTCCTATCTTTAACCGTTTAGGAGATCCAGTAAAAAGGAGAATAATAGATATTTGAAAATGTGATATATAAACATTTTATTCGTTTGTACCTTTATCAACTCTTGAGAGTAGACTTATAGTACTAATTTTATGTAAAATAAGGTGCTAAATCCACTGGTGAAATCCGCGATGTCCTATCTTTAACCGTTTCGGAGATCGAATAAAATGGAGAATAATAGATATTTGAAAATGTGATATATAAACATTTTATTAGTTTGTACCTTTATTAACTCTTGAGAGTAGTCTTATAAGACTTATTTTATGTAAAATGAGGAGCTTAATCTACTATTGAAATCCGCGATGTCCTATCTTTAACCGTTTAGGAGATCGAGTAAAATGGAGAATAATAGATATTTGAAAATGTGATATATAAACATTTTATTCGTTTGTACCTTTATCAACTCTTAAGAGTAGACTTATAGGACTTATTTTATGTAAAATGAGGTGCTAAATCCACTGGTGAAAACCGCGATGTCCTATTTTTAACCGTTTAGGAGATCGAGTAAAATGGAGAATAATAGATATTTGAAAATGTGATATATAAACATTTTATTCGTTTGTACCTTTATCAACTCTTGAGAGTAAACTTATAGGACCTATTTTATGTAAAATGAGGTGCTTAATCCACTGGTGAAAATCGCGATGTCCTATCTTGAACCGTTTAGGAGATCGAGTAAAATGGAGAAAAATAGATATTTGAAAATGTGATATATAAACATTTTGTACGTTTTTACCTTAATCAACTCTTGAGAGTAGACTTATAGAATTTGTTTTATGTAAAATGGGGTGCTAAATCCACTGATGAAAACCGCGATGTCCTATCTTTTACCGTTTAGGAGATCGAGTAAAATTGAGAATAATAGATATTTGAAAATGTGATATATAAACATTTTATTCGTTTGTAACTTTATCAACTCATGAGAGTAGACTTATAGGACTTATTTTATGTAAAATGAGGTGCTAAATCCACTGGTGAAAACCGCGATGTCCTATTTTTAACCGTTTAGGAGATCGAGTAAAATGGAGAATAATAGATATTTGAAAATGTGATATATAAACATTTTATTCGTTTGTACCTTTATCAACTCTTGAGAGTAAACTTATAGGACCTATTTTATGTAAAATGAGGTGCTTAATCCACTGGTGAAAACCGCGATGTCCTATCTTAAACCGTTTAGGAGATCGAGTAAAATGGAGAAAAATTGATATTTGAAAATGTGATATATAAAAATTTTATTCGTTTGTACCTTTATCAACTCTTGAGAGAAGACTTATAAGACCTATTTTATGTAAAATGAGGTGCTAAATCCACTGGTGAAAACCGCAATGTCCTATCTTGAACCGTTTAGGAGATCGAGTAAAATGGAGAATAATAGATATTTGATAATGTGATATATAAACATTTTATCCTTTTGTAAATTTATTAACTCTTAAGAGTAGACTTATAGGACTTATTTTATGTAAAATGAGGTGTTAAATCCACTGGTGAAGACCGCGATGTCCTATTTTTAACCGTTTAGGGGATCGAGTAAAATGGAGAATAATAGAAATTTGAAAATGTGATATTTAAACATTTTATTCGGTTTTTACCTTTATCAACTCTTGAGAGTAGACTTATAGGACTTATTTTATGTAAAATGAGGTGCTAAATCCACTGGTGAAAACCGCGATGTCCTATCTTTAACCGTTTAGGAGATCGAGTAAAATGGAGAATAATGGATATTTGAAAATATGATATATAAACGTTTTATTCGTTTGTACCTTTATCAACTCTTATGAGTAGACTTATAGGACTTATTTTATGTAAAATGAGGTGCTAAATCCACTGGTGAAAACCGCGATGTCCTATCTTGGACCGTTTAGGAGATCGAGTAAAATGGAGAAAAATAGATATTTGAAAATGTGATATATAAACATTTTATTCGTTTGTACCGTTATTAACTCTTAAGAGTAGACTTATAGGACTTATTTTATGTAAAATGAGGTGCTAAATCCACTGCTGAAAACCGCGATGTCCTATCTTTAACCGTTTAAGAGATCGAGTAAAATGGAGAATAATAGATATTTGAAAATGTGATATATAAACATTTTATTCGTTTGTACCGTTATTAACTCTTAAGAGTAGACTTATAGGACTTATTTTATGTAAAATGAGGTGCTAAATCCACTGCTGAAAACCGCGATGTCCTATCTTTAACCGTTTAAGAGATCGAGTAAAATGGAGAATAATAGATATTTGAAAATGTGATATATAAACATTTTATTCGTTTGTACCTTTATCAACTCTTGAGAGTAGACTTATAGGACTTATTTTATGTAACATGAGGTGCTAAATCCACTGGAGAAAACCGCGATGTCCTATCTTTAACCGTTTAAGAGATCGGGTAAAATGGAGAAAAAAAATATTTGAAAATGTTACAGATAAACATTTTATTCGTTTGTACCTTTATCAACTCTTTAGAGTAAACTTATAGGACTTATTTTATGTAAAATGAGGTGCTAAATCCACTGGTGAAAACCGCGATGTCCTATCTTGAACCGTTTAGGAGATCGAGTAAAATGGAGAAAAATAGATATTTGAAAATGTGATATATAAACATTTTATTCGTTTGTACCTTTATCAACATTTGAGAGTAGACTTATAGGACTTATTTTATGTAACATGAGGTGCTTAATCCACTGGTGAAAACCGCGATGTCCTATCTTTAACCGTTTAGGAGATCGAGTAAAATGGAGAATAATAGATATTTGAAAATGTGATATATAAACATTTTATTCGTTTGTACCTTTATCAACTTTTGAGAGTAGACTTATAGGACTTATTTTATGTAAAATGAGGTGCTAAATCCACTGGTGAAAACCGCGATGTCCAATTTTTTACCGTTTAGGAGATCGAGTAAAATGGAGAATATTAGAAATTTGAAAATGTGATATATGAACATTTTATTCGTTTGTTATTTTATCAACATTTGAGAGTAGACTTATAGGACCTATTTTATGTAAAATGAGGTGCTAACCCACTGGTGAAAACCGCGATGTTCTATCTTTAACCGCTTAAGAGATCGGGTAAAATGGAGAAAAAAAAAATTTGAAAATGTTATAGATAAACATTTTATTCGTTTGTACCTTTATCAACTCTTGAGAGTAAACTTATAGGACTTATTTTATGTAAAATGAGGTGCTAAATCCACTGGTGAAAACCGCGATGTCCTATCTTGAACCGTTTAGGAGATCGAGTAAAATGGAGAAAAATAGATATTTGAAAATGTGATATATACACATTTTATTCGTTTGTACCTTTATCAACTCTTGAGAGGAGACTTATAGGACTTATTTTATGTAAAATGAGGTGCTAAATCCACTGGTAAAAACCGCGATGTCCTATTTTTAACCGTTTAGGAGATCGAGTAAAATGGAGAATAATAGAAATTTGAAAATGTGATATATGAACATTTTATTCGTTTGTTCCTTTATCAACATTTGAGAGTAGACTTATAGGACCTATTTTATGTAAAATGAGGTGCTAACCCACTGGTGAAAACCGCGATGTCCTATCATTAACCGTTTAAGAGATCGGGTAAAACGGAGAAAAAAAATATTTGAAAATGTTATAGATAAACATTTTATTCGTTTGTATCAACTCTTGAGAGGAGACTTATAGAACCTATTTTATGTAAAATGAGGTGCTAAATTCACCGGTAAAAACCGCGATGACCTATCTTGATCCGTTTAGGAGATCGAGTAAAATGGAGAATAATAGATATTTGAAAATGTGATATATAAACATTTTATTCGTTTTTTACCTTTATCAACTTTTGAGAGTAGCCTTATAGGACCTATTTTATGTAAAATGAGGTGCTAAATCCACTGGTGAAAACCTCGATGTCCTATCTTTAACCGTTTATATAAACATTTTATTCGTTTGTTCCTTTATCAACATTTGAGAGTAGACTTATAGGACCTATTTTATGTAAAATGAGGTGCTAAATCCACTGGTGAAAACCACGATGTCCTATCTTTAACCGTTTAGGAGATCGAGTAAAATGGAGAATAATAGATATTTGAAAATGTGATATATAAACATTTTATTCGTTTGTATCTTTATCAACTTTTGAGAGTAGACTTATAGGACTTATTTTATGTAAAATGAGGTGTTAAATCCACTGGTGAAAACCGCGATGTCCTATTTTTAACCGTTTAGGAGATCGAGTAAAATGGAGAATAATAGAAATTTGAAAATGTGATATTTAAACATTTTATTCGGTTTTTACCTTTATCAACTCTTGAGAGTAGACTTATAGGACTTATTTTATGTAAAATGAGGTGCTAAATCCACTGGTGAAAACCGCGATGTCCTATCTTTAACCGTTTAGGAGATCGAGTAAAATGGAGAATAATAGATATTTGAAAATGTGATATATAAACATTTTATTCGTTTGTACCTTTATCAACTCTTGAGAGTAAACTTGTAGGACTTATTTTATGTAAAATGAGGTGCTAAATCCACTGGTGAAAACCGCGATGTCCTATCTTGAACCGTTTAGGAGATCGAGTAAAATGGAGAAAAATAGATATTTGAAAATGTGATATATACACATTTTATTCGTTTGTACCTTTATCAACTCTTGAGAGGAGACTTATAGGACTTATTTTATGTAAAATGAGGTGCTAAATTCACCGGTAAAAACCGCGATGTCCTATCTTGAACCGTTTAGGAGATCGAGTAAAATGGAGAATAATAAATATTTGAAAATGTGATATATACACATTTTATTCGTTTGTACCTTTATCAACTCTTGAGAGTAGACTTATAGGACTTATTTTATGTAAAATGAGGTGCTAAATCCACTGGTGAAAACCGCGATGTCCTATCTTGAACCGTTTAGGAGATCGAGTAAAATGGAGAAAAATAGATATTTGAAAATGTGATATATAAACATTTTGTACGTTTTTATCTTAATCAACTCTTGAGAGTAGACTTATAGAATTTGTTTTATGTAAAATGGGGTGCTAAATCCACTGATGAAAACCGCGATGTCCTATCTTTTACCGTTTAGGAGATCGAGTAAAATTGAGAATAATAGATATTTGAAAATGTGATATATAAACATTTTATTCGTTTGTAACTTTATCAACTCATGAGAGTAGACTTATAGGACTTATTTTATGTAAAATGAGGTGCTAAATCCACTGGTGAAAACCGCGATGTCCTATTTTTAACCGTTTAGGAGATCGAGTAAAATGGAGAATAATAGATATTTGAAAATGTGATATATAAACATTTTATTCGTTTGTACCTTTATCAACTCTTGAGAGTAAACTTATAGGACCTATTTTATGTAAAATGAGGTGCTTAATCCACTGGTGAAAACCGCGATGTCCTATCTTAAACCGTTTAGGAGATCGAGTAAAATGGAGAAAAATTGATATTTGAAAATGTGATATATAAAAATTTTATTCGTTTGTACCTTTATCAACTCTTGAGAGAAGACTTATAAGA
The DNA here is from genome assembly GCA_963930825.1 of Silvanus unidentatus. Classification (NCBI taxonomy): domain Eukaryota; kingdom Metazoa; phylum Arthropoda; class Insecta; order Coleoptera; family Silvanidae; genus Silvanus; species Silvanus unidentatus. The sequence continues at coordinate 65,558 of CAWVOD010000043.1, read as the reverse complement.
CCTATTTTATGTAAAATGAGGTGCTAAATCCACTGGTGAAAACCGCAATGTCCTATCTTGAACCGTTTAGGAGATCGAGTAAAATGGAGAATAATAGATATTTGATAATGTGATATATAAACATTTTATCCTTTTGTAAATTTATTAACTCTTAAGAGTAGACTTATAGGACTTATTTTATGTAAAATGAGGTGCTAAATCCACTGGTGAAAACCGCGATGTCCTATTTTTAACCGTTTAGGAGATCGAGTAAAATTGATAATAATATATATTTGAAAATGTGATATTTAAACAATTTATTCGTATGTACCTTTATCAACACTTGAGAGAAGACTTATAGGAGTTATTTAATGTAAAATGAGGTGCTAAATCCTCTGGTGAAAACCGCGATGTCCTATCTTTAACCGTTTAGGAGATCGAGTAAAATGGAGAATAATAGATATTTGAAAATGTGATATATAAACATTTTATTATTTTGTTCCTTTATCAACTCTTAAGAGTAGACTTATAGGACTTATTTTATGTAAAATGAGGTGCTAAATCCACTGGTGAAAACCGCGATAACCTATTTTTAACCGTTTAGGAGATCGAGTAAAATGGAGAATAATAGATATTTGTAAATGTGATATATAAACATTTTATTCGTTTGTACCTTTATCAACTTTTGTGAGTAGACTTATAGGACTTATTTTATGTAAAATGAGGTGTTAAATCCACTGGTGAAGACCGCGATGTCCTATTTTTAACCGTTTAGGGGATCGAGTAAAATGGAGAATAATAGAAATTTGAAAATGTGATATTTAAACATTTTATTCGGTTTTTACCTTTATCAACTCTTGAGAGTAGACTTATAGGACTTATTTTATGTAAAATGAGGTGCTAAATCCACTGGTGAAAACCGCGATGTCCTATCTTTAACCGTTTAGGAGATCGAGTAAAATGGAGAATAATGGATATTTGAAAATATGATATATAAACGTTTTATTCGTTTGTACCTTTATCAACTCTTATGAGTAGACTTATAGGACTTATTTTATGTAAAATGAGGTGCTAAATCCACTGGTGAAAACCGCGATGTCCTATCTTGGACCGTTTAGGAGATCGAGTAAAATGGAGAAAAATAGATATTTGAAAATGTGATATATAAACATTTTATTCGTTTGTACCGTTATTAACTCTTAAGAGTAGACTTATAGGACTTATTTTATGTAAAATGAGGTGCTAAATCCACTGCTGAAAACCGCGATGTCCTATCTTTAACCGTTTAAGAGATCGAGTAAAATGGAGAATAATAGATATTTGAAAATGTGATATATAAACATTTTATTCGTTTGTACCGTTATTAACTCTTAAGAGTAGACTTATAGGACTTATTTTATGTAAAATGAGGTGCTAAATCCACTGCTGAAAACCGCGATGTCCTATCTTTAACCGTTTAAGAGATCGAGTAAAATGGAGAATAATAGATATTTGAAAATGTGATATATAAACATTTTATTCGTTTGTACCTTTATCAACTCTTGAGAGTAGACTTATAGGACTTATTTTATGTAACATGAGGTGCTAAATCCACTGGAGAAAACCGCGATGTCCTATCTTTAACCGTTTAAGAGATCGGGTAAAATGGAGAAAAAAAATATTTGAAAATGTTACAGATAAACATTTTATTCGTTTGTACCTTTATCAACTCTTTAGAGTAAACTTATAGGACTTATTTTATGTAAAATGAGGTGCTAAATCCACTGGTGAAAACCGCGATGTCCTATCTTGAACCGTTTAGGAGATCGAGTAAAATGGAGAAAAATAGATATTTGAAAATGTGATATATAAACATTTTATTCGTTTGTACCTTTATCAACATTTGAGAGTGGACTTATAGGACTTATTTTATGTAAAATGAGGTGTTAAATCCACTGGTGTAAACCGCGATGTCCTATTTTTAACCGTTTAGGAGATCGAGTAAAATGGAGAATAATAGAAATTTGAAAATGTGATATTTAAACATTTTATTCGGTTTTTACCTTTATCAACTCTTGAGAGTAGACTTATAGGACTTATTTTATGTAAAATGAGGTGCTAAATCCACTGGTGAAAACCGCGATGTCCTATCTTTAACCGTTTAGGAGATCGAGTAAAATGGAGAATAATAGATATTTGAAAATGTGATATATAAACATTTTATTCGTTTGTACCTTTATCAACTCTTGAGAGTAAACTTGTAGGACTTATTTTATGTAAAATGAGGTGCTAAATCCACTGGTGAAAACCGCGATGTCCTATCTTGAACCGTTTAGGAGATCGAGTAAAATGGAGAAAAATAGATATTTGAAAATGTGATATATACACATTTTATTCGTTTGTACCTTTATCAACTCTTGAGAGGAGACTTATAGGACTTATTTTATGTAAAATGAGGTGCTAAATCCACTGGTGAAAACCGCGATAACCTATTTTTAACCGTTTAGGAGATCGAGTAAAATGGAGAATAATAGATATTTGTAAATGTGATATATAAACATTTTATTCGTTTGTACCTTTATCAACTTTTGAGAGTAGACTTAGAGGACTTATTTTATGTAAAATGAGGTGTTAAATCCACTGGTGAAGACCGCGATGTCCTATTTTTAACCGTTTAGGGGATCGAGTAAAATGGAGAATAATAGAAATTTGAAAATGTGATATTTAAAAATTTTATTCGGTTTTTACCTTTATCAACTCTTGAGAGTAGACTTATAGGACTTATTTTATGTAAAATGAGGTGCTAAATCCACTGGTGAAAACCGCGATGTCCTATCTTTAACCGTTTAGGAGATCGAGTAAAATGGAGAATAATGGATATTTGAAAATGTGATATATAAACATTTTATTCGTTTGTACCTTTATCAACTCTTGAGAGTAGACTTATAGGACTTATTTTATGTAACATGAGGTGCTAAATCCACTGGAGAAAACCGCGATGTCCTATCTTTAACCGTTTAAGAGATCGGGTAAAATGGAGAAAAAAAATATTTGAAAATGTTACAGATAAACATTTTATTCGTTTGTACCTTTATCAACTCTTTAGAGTAAACTTATAGGACTTATTTTATGTAAAATGAGGTGCTAAATCCACTGGTGAAAACCGCGATGTCCTATCTTGAACCGTTTAGGAGATCGAGTAAAATGGAGAAAAATAGATATTTGAAAATGTGATATATAAACATTTTATTCGTTTGTACCTTTATCAACTTTTGAGAGTAGACTTATAGGACTTATTTTATGTAAAATGAGGTGCTAAATCCACTGGTGAAAACCGCGATGTCCAATTTTTTACCGTTTAGGAGATCGAGTAAAATGGAGAATATTAGAAATTTGAAAATGTGATATATGAACATTTTATTCGTTTGTTATTTTATCAACATTTGAGAGTAGACTTATAGGACCTATTTTATGTAAAATGAGGTGCTAACCCACTGGTGAAAACCGCGATGTTCTATCTTTAACCGCTTAAGAGATCGGGTAAAATGGAGAAAAAAAAAATTTGAAAATGTTATAGATAAACATTTTATTCGTTTGTACCTTTATCAACTCTTGAGAGTAAACTTATAGGACTTATTTTATGTAAAATGAGGTGCTAAATCCACTGGTGAAAACCGCGATGTCCTATCTTGAACCGTTTAGGAGATCGAGTAAAATGGAGAAAAATAGATATTTGAAAATGTGATATATACACATTTTATTCGTTTGTACCTTTATCAACTCTTGAGAGGAGACTTATAGGACTTATTTTATGTAAAATGAGGTGCTAAATCCACTGGTAAAAACCGCGATGTCCTATTTTTAACCGTTTAGGAGATCGAGTGAAATGGAGAATAATAGAAATTTGAAAATGTGATATATGAACATTTTATTCGTTTGTTCCTTTATCAACATTTGAGAGTAGACTTATAGGACCTATTTTATGTAAAATGAGGTGCTAACCCACTGGTGAAAACCGCGATGTCCTATCATTAACCGTTTAAGAGATCGGGTAAAACGGAGAAAAAAAATATTTGAAAATGTTATAGATAAACATTTTATTCGTTTGTATCAACTCTTGAGAGGAGACTTATAGAACCTATTTTATGTAAAATGAGGTGCTAAATTCACCGGTAAAAACCGCGATGACCTATCTTGATCCGTTTAGGAGATCGAGTAAAATGGAGAATAATAGATATTTGAAAATGTGATATATAAACATTTTATTCGTTTTTTACCTTTATCAACTTTTGAGAGTAGCCTTATAGGACCTATTTTATGTAAAATGAGGTGCTAAATCAACTGGTGAAAACCTCGATGTCCTATCTTTAACCGTTTATATAAACATTTTATTCGTTTGTTCCTTTATCAACATTTGAGAGTAGACTTATAGGACCTATTTTATGTAAAATGAGGTGCTAAATCCACTGGTGAAAACCACGATGTCCTATCTTTAACCGTTTAGGAGATCGAGTAAAATGGAGAATAATAGATATTTGAAAATGTGATATATAAACATTTTATTCGTTTGTATCTTTATCAACTTTTGAGAGTAGACTTATAGGACTTATTTTATGTAAAATGAGGTGTTAAATCCACTGGTGAAAACCGCGATGTCCTATTTTTAACCGTTTAGGAGATCGAGTAAAATGGAGAATAATAGAAATTTGAAAATGTGATATTTAAACATTTTATTCGGTTTTTACCTTTATCAACTCTTGAGAGTAGACTTATAGGACTTATTTTATGTAAAATGAGGTGCTAAATCCACTGGTGAAAACCGCGATGTCCTATCTTTAACCGTTTAGGAGATCGAGTAAAATGGAGAATAATAGATATTTGAAAATGTGATATATAAACATTTTATTCGTTTGTACCTTTATCAACTCTTGAGAGTAAACTTATAGGACTTATTTTATGTAAAATGAGGTGCTAAATCCACTGGTGAAAACCGCGATGTCCTATCTTGAACCGTTTAGGAGATCGAGTAAAATGGAGAAAAATAGATATTTGAAAATGTGATATATACACATTTTATTCGTTTGTATTTTTATCAACTCTTGAGAGGAGACTTATAGGACTTATTTTATGTAAAATGAGGTGCTAAATTCACCGGTAAAAACCGCGATGTCCTATCTTGAACCGTTTAGGAGATCGAGTAAAATGGAGAATAATAAATATTTGAAAATGTGATATATACACATTTTATTCGTTTGTACCTTTATCAACTCTTGAGAGTAGACTTATAGGACTTATTTTATGTAAAATGAGGTGCTAAATCCACTGGTGAAAACCGCGATGTCCTATCTTGAACCGTTTAGGAGATCGAGTAAAATGGAGAAAAATAGATATTTGAAAATGTGATATTTAAACATTTTGTTCGTTTGTACCTTTATCAACTCATAAGAGTAGACTTATAGGACATATTTTATGTAAAATGAGGTGCTAAATCCACTGGTGAAAACCGCGATGTCCTATTTTTAACCGTTTAGGAGATCGAGTAAAATGGAGAATAATAGAAATTTGAAAATGTGATATATGAACATTTTATTCGTTTGTTCCTTTATCAACATTTGAGAGTAGACTTATAGGACCTATTTTATGTAAAATGAGGTGCTAACCCACTGGTGAAAACCGCGATGTCCTATCTTTAATTGTTTAAGAGATCTGGTAAAACGGAGAAAAAAAATATTTGAAAATGTTATAGATAAACATTTTATTCGTTTGTATCAACTCTTGAGAGGAGACTTATAGAACCTATTTTATGTAAAATGAGGTGCTAAATTCACCGGTAAAAACCGCGATGACCTATCTTGAACCGTTTAGGAGATCGAGTAAAATGGAGAATAATAGATATTTGAAAATGTGATATATAAACATTTTATTCGTTTTTTACCTTTATCAACTTTTGAGAGTAGCCTTATAGGACCTATTTTATGTAAAATGAGGTGCTAAATCCACTGGTGAAAACCTCGATGTCCTATCTTTAACCGTTTAGGAGATCGAGTAAAATGGAGAATAATAGATATTTGAAAATGTGATATATAAACATTTTATTCGTTTGTTCCTTTATCAACATTTGAGAGTAGACTTATAGGACCTATTTTATGTAAAATGAGGTGCTAAATCCACTGGTGAAAACCACGATGTCCTATCTTTAACCGTTTAGGAGATCGAGTAAAATGGAGAATAATAGATATTTGAAAATGTGATATATAAACATTTTATTCGTTTGTATCTTTATCAACTTTTGAGAGTAGACTTATAGGACTTATTTTATGTAAAATGAGGTGTTAAATCCACTGGTGAAGACCGCGATGTCCTATTTCTAACCGTTTAGGAGATCGAGTAAAATGGAGAATAATAGAAATTTGAAAATGTGATATTTAAACATTTTATTCGGTTTTTACCTTTATCAACTCTTGAGAGTAGACTTATAGGACTTATTTTATGTAAAATGAGGTGCTAAATCCACTGGTGAAAACCGCGTTGTCCTATCTTTAACCGTTTAGGAGATCGAGTAAAATGGAGAAAAAAAATATTTGAAAATGTTATAGATAAACATTTTATTCGTTTGTATCAACTCTTGAGAGTAGACTTATAGAACCTATTTTATATAAAATGAGGTGCTAAATTCACCGGTAAAAACCGCGATGACCTATCTTGAACCGTTTAGGAGATCGAGTAAAATGGAGAATAATAGATATTTGAAAATGTGATATTTAAACATTTTATTCGTTTGTACCTTTATCAACTCTTAAGAGTAGACTTATAGGACCTATTTTATGTAAAATGAGGTGCTAAATCCACTGGTGAAAACCGCGATGTCCTATCTTGGACCGTTTAGGAGATCGAGTAAAATGGAGAAAAATAGATATTTGAAAATGTGATATATAAATATTTTATTCGTTTGTACCTTTATCAACTCTTGAGAGGAGACTTATAGAACCTATTTTATGTAAAATGAGGTGCTAAATTCACCGGTAAAAACCGCGATGTCCTATCTTGAACCGTTTAGGAGATCGAGTAAAATGGAGAATAAAAGATATTTGAAAATGTGATGTATAAACATTTTATTCGTTTGTACCTTTATCAACTCTTAAGAGTAGACTTATAGGACCTATTTTATGTAAAATGAGGTGCTAAATCCACTGGTGAAAACCGCGATGTCCTATCTTGGACCGTTTAGGAGATCGAGTAAAATGGAGAAAAATAGATATTTGAAAATGTGATATATAAATATTTTATTCGTTTGTACCTTTATCAACTCTTGAGAGGAGACTTATAGAACCTATTTTATGTAAAATGAGGTGCTAAATCCACTGGTGAAAACCGCGATGTCCTATCTTTAACCGTTTAGGAGATCGAGTAAAATTGAGAATAATTGATATTTGAAAATGTGATATATAAACTTTTTGTACGTTTTTACCTTAATCAACTCTTGAGAGTAGACTTATAGAACTTGTTTTATGTAAAATGGGGTGCTAAATCCACTGATGAAAACCGCGATGTCCTATCTTTAACCGTTTAGGAGATCGAGTAAAATGGAGAATAAAAGATATTTGAAAATGTGATATATAAACATTTTATTCTTTTGTTCCTTTATCAACTCTTAAGAGTAGACTTATAGGACTTATTTTATGTAAAATGAGGTGCTAAATCCACTGGTGAAAACCGCGATAACCTATTTTTTACCGTTTAGGAGATCGAGTGAAATGGAAAATAATAGATATTTGAAAATGTGATATATAAACATTTTATTCGTTTATACCTTTATCAACTCTTAAGAGTATACTTATAGGACTTATTTTATGTAAAATGAGGTGCTAAATCCACTGGTGAAAACCGCGATGTCCTATCTTGAACCGTTTAGGAGATCGAGTAAAATGGAGAAAAATAGATATTTGAAAATGTGATATATAAACATTTTATTCGTTTGTACCTTTATCAACTCTTGGGAGTAGGCTTATAGGATTTATTTTATGTAAAATGAGGTGCTAAATCCACTGGTGAAAACCGCGATGTCCTATCTTTAACCGTTTAGGAGATCGAGTAAAATTGAGAATAATTGATATTTGAAAATGTGATATATAAACTTTTTGTACGTTTTTACCTTAATCAACTCTTGAGAGTAGACTTATAGAACTTGTTTTATGTAAAATGGGGTGCTAAATCCACTGATGAAAACCGCAATGTCCTATCTTTAACCGTTTAGGAGATCGAGTAAAATTGAGAATAATAGATATTTGAAAATGTGATATATAAACATTTTATTCGTTTGTAACTTTATCAACTCATGAGAGTAGACTTATAGGACATATTTTGAGTAAAATGAGGTGCTAAATCCACTGGTGAAAACCGCGATGTCCTATCTATAACCGTTTAGGAGATCGAGTAAAATGGAGAATAATAGATATTTGAAAATGTGATATATAAACATATTATTCGTTTGTACCTTTATCAACTCATGAGAGTAGACTTATAGGACGTATTTTATGTAAAATGAGGTGCTAAATCCACTGGTGAAAACCGCGATGTCCTATCTTGGACCGTTTAGGAGATCGAGTAAAATGGAGAAAAATAGATATTGGAAAATGTGTTATATAAACATTTTATTCGTTTTTACCTTTATCAACTCTTGAGAGTAGACTTAAAGGACTTGTTTTATGTAAAATGGGGTGTTAAATCCACTGGTGAAGACCGCGATGTCCTATTTCTAACCGTTTAGGAGATCGAGTAAAATGGAGAATAATAGAAATTTGAAAATGTGATATTTAAACATTTTATTCGGTTTTTACCTTTATCAACTCTTGAGAGTAGACTTATAGGACTTATTTTATGTAAAATGAGGTGCTAAATCCACTGGTGAAAACCGCGATGTCCTATCTTTAACCGTTTAGGAGATCGAGTAAAATGGAGAAAAAAAATATTTGAAAATGTTATAGATAAACATTTTATTCGTTTGTATCAACTCTTGAGAGTAGACTTATAGAACCTATTTTATATAAAATGAGGTGCTAAATTCACCGGTAAAAACCGCGATGACCTATCTTGAACCGTTTAGGAGATCGAGTAAAATGGAGAATAATAGATATTTGAAAATGTGATATTTAAACATTTTATTCGTTTGTACCTTTATCAACTCTTAAGAGTAGACTTATAGGACCTATTTTATGTAAAATGAGGTGCTAAATCCACTGGTGAAAACCGCGATGTCCTATCTTGGACCGTTTAGGAGATCGAGTAAAATGGAGAATTATAGATATTTGAAAATGTGATATATAAACATTTTATTCGTTTGTACATTTATCAACTCATGAGAGTAGACTTATAGGACATATTTTATGTAAAATGAGGTGCTAAATCCACTGGTGAAAACCGCGATGTCCTATCTTTAACCGTTTAGGAGATCGAGTAAAATGGAGAATAATAGATATTTAAAAATGTTATATATAAACATTTTATTCGTTTGTACCTTTATCAACTCTTAAGAGTAGACTTATAGGACTTATTTTATGTAAAATGAGGTGCTTAATCCACTGGTGAAAACCGCGATGTCCTATCTTGAACCGTTTAGGAGATCGAGTAAAATGGAGAAAAATAGATATTTGAAAATGTGATATATAAACATTTTATTCGTTTGTACCTTTATCAACTCTTGGGAGTAGGCTTATAGGATTTATTTTATGTAAAATGAGGTGCTAAATCCACTGGTGAAAACCGCGATGTCCTATCTTTAACCGTTTAGGAGATCGAGTAAAATTGAGAATAATTGATATTTGAAAATGTGATATATAAACTTTTTGTACGTTTTTACCTTAATCAACTCTTGAGAGTAGACTTATAGAACTTGTTTTATGTAAAATGGGGTGCTAAATCCACTGATGAAAACCGCGATGTCCTATCTTTAACCGTTTAGGAGATCGAGTAAAATTGAGAATAATAGATATTTGAAAATGTGATATATAAACATTTTATTCGTTTGTAACTTTATCAACTCATGAGAGTAGACTTATAGGACATATTTTGAGTAAAATGAGGTGCTAAATCCACTGGTGAAAACCGCGATGTCCTATCTATAACCGTTTAGGAGATCGAGTAAAATGGAGAATAATAGATATTTGAAAATGTGATATATAAACATATTATTCGTTTGTACCTTTATCAACTCATGAGAGTAGACTTATAGGACGTATTTTATGTAAAATGAGGTGCTAAATCCACTGGTGAAAACCGCGATGTCCTATCTTGGACCGTTTAGGAGATCGAGTAAAATGGAGAAAAATAGATATTGGAAAATGTGTTATATAAACATTTTATTCGTTTTTACCTTTATCAACTCTTGAGAGTAGACTTAAAGGACTTGTTTTATGTAAAATGGGGTGCTAAATCCACTGATGAAAACCGCGATGTCCTATCTTTAACCGTTTAAGAGATCGAGAAAATGGGGAATAATAGATATTTGAAAATGTGATATATAAACATTTTATTCGTTCGTACCTTTATCATCTCTTAAGAGTAGACTTATAGGACTTATTTTATGTAAAATGAGGTGCTAAATCCACTGGTGAAAACCGCGATGTCCTATTTTGAACCGTTTAGGAGATCGAGTAAAATGGAGAATTATAGATATTTGAAAATGTGATATATAAACATTTTATTCGTTTGTACATTTATCAACTCATGAGAGTAGACTTATAGGACATATTTTATGTAAAATGAGGTGCTAAATCCACTGGTGAAAACCGCGATGTCCTATCTTTAACCGTTTAGGAGATCGAGTAAAATGGAGAATAATAGATATTTAAAAATGTGATATATAAACATTTTATTCGTTTGTACCTTTATCAACTCTTAAGAGTAGACTTATAGGACTTATTTTATGTAAAATGAGGTGCTAAATCCACTGGTGAAAACCGCGATGTCCTATCTTTCACCGTTTAGGAGATCGAGTAAAATTGAGAATAATAGATATTTGAAAATGTGATATATAAACATTTTATTCGTTTGTACCTTTAACAACCCTTGAGAGTAGACTTATAGGACATATTTTATGTAAAATGAGGTGCTAAATCCACTGGTGGAAACCGCGATGTCCTTTCTTTAACCGTTTAGGAGATCGAGTAAAATGGAGAATAATAGATATTTGAAAATGTGATATATAAACATTTTATTCGTTTGTAACTTTATCAACTCATGAGAGTAGACTTATAGGACATATTTTGAGTAAAATGAGGTGCTAAATCCACTGGTGAAAACCGCGATGTCCTATCTATAACCGTTTATTAGATCGAGTAAAATGGAGAATAATAGATATTTGAAAATGTGATATATAAACATTTTATTCGTTTGTACCTTTATCAACTCATGAGAGTAGACTTATAGGACGTATTTTATGTAAAATGAGGTGCTAAATCCACTGGTGAAAACCGCGATGTCCTATCTTGGACCGTTTAGGAGATCGAGTAAAATGGAGAAAAATAGATATTTGAAAATGTGTTATATAAACATTTTATTCGTTTTTACCTTTATCAACTCTTGAGAGTAGACTTAAAGGACTTGTTTTATGTAAAATGGGGTGCTAAATCCACTGATGAAAACCGCGATGTCCTATCTTTAACCGTTTAAGAGATCGAGAAAATGGGGAATAATAGATATTTGAAAATGTGATATATAAACATTTTATTCGTTCGTACCTTTATCATCTCTTAAGAGTAGACTTATAGGACTTATTTTATGTAAAATGAGGTGCTAAATCCACTGGTGAAAACCGCGATGTCCAATTTTGAACCGTTTAGGAGATCGAGTAAAATGGAGAATAATAGATATTTGAAAATGTGATATATAAACATTTTATTCGTTTGTACATTTATCAACTCATGAGAGTAGACTTATAAGACATATTTTATGTAAAATGAGGTGCTTAATCCACTGGTGAAAACCGCGATGTCCTATCTTGAACCGTTTAGGAGATCGAGTAAAATGGAGAAAAATAGATATTTGAAAATGTGATATATAAACATTTTATTCGTTTGTACCTTTATCAACTCTTGGGAGTAGGCTTATAGGATTTATTTTATGTAAAATGAGGTGCTAAATCCACTGGTGAAAACCGCGATGTCCTATCTTTAACCGTTTAGGAGATCGAGTAAAATTGAGAATAATTGATATTTGAAAATGTGATATATAAACTTTTTGTACGTTTTTACCTTAATCAACTCTTGAGAGTAGACTTATAGAACTTGTTTTATGTAAAATGGGGTGCTAAATCCACTGATGAAAACCGCGATGTCCTATCTTTAACCGTTTAGGAGATCGAGTAAAATTGAGAATAATAGATATTTGAAAATGTGATATATAAACATTTTATTCGTTTGTAACTTTATCAACTCATGAGAGTAGACTTATAGGACATATTTTGAGTAAAATGAGGTGCTAAATCCACTGGTGAAAACCGCGATGTCCTATCTATAACCGTTTAGGAGATCGAGTAAAATGGAGAATAATAGATATTTGAAAATGTGATATATAAACATATTATTCGTTTGTACCTTTATCAACTCATGAGAGTAGACTTATAGGACGTATTTTATGTAAAATGAGGTGCTAAATCCACTGGTGAAAACCGCGATGTCCTATCTTGGACCGTTTAGGAGATCGAGTAAAATGGAGAAAAATAGATATTGGAAAATGTGTTATATAAACATTTTATTCGTTTTTACCTTTATCAACTCTTGAGAGTAGACTTAAAGGACTTGTTTTATGTAAAATGGGGTGCTAAATCCACTGATGAAAACCGCGATGTCCTATCTTTAACCGTTTAAGAGATCGAGAAAATGGGGAATAATAGATATTTGAAAATGTGATATATAAACATTTTATTCGTTCGTACCTTTATCATCTCTTAAGAGTAGACTTATAGGACTTATTTTATGTAAAATGAGGTGCTAAATCCACTGGTGAAAACCGCGATGTCCTATTTTGAACCGTTTAGGAGATCGAGTAAAATGGAGAATTATAGATATTTGAAAATGTGATATATAAACATTTTATTCGTTTGTACATTTATCAACTCATGAGAGTAGACTTATAGGACATATTTTATGTAAAATGAGGTGCTAAATCCACTGGTGAAAACCGCGATGTCCTATCTTTAACCGTTTAGGAGATCGAGTAAAATGGAGAATAATAGATATTTAAAAATGTGATATATAAACATTTTATTCGTTTGTACCTTTATCAACTCTTAAGAGTAGACTTATAGGACTTATTTTATGTAAAATGAGGTGCTAAATCCACTGGTGAAAACCGCGATGTCCTATCTTGAACCGTTTAGGAGATCGAGTAAAATGGAGAAAAATAGATATTTGAAAATGTGATATATAAACATTTTATTCGTTTGTACCTTTATCAACTCTTGGGAGTAGGCTTATAGGATTTATTTTATGTAAAATGAGGTGCTAAATCCACTGGTGAAAACCGCGATGTCCTATCTTTAACCGTTTAGGAGATCGAGTAAAATTGAGAATAATTGATATTTGAAAATGTGATATATAAACTTTTTGTACGTTTTTACCTTAATCAACTCTTGAGAGTAGACTTATAGAACTTGTTTTATGTAAAATGGGGTGCTAAATCCACTGATGAAAACCGCGATGTCCTATCTTTAACCGTTTAGGAGATCGAGTAAAATTGAGAATAATAGATATTTGAAAATGTGATATATAAACATTTTATTCGTTTGTAACTTTATCAACTCATGAGAGTAGACTTATAGGACATATTTTGAGTAAAATGAGGTGCTAAATCCACTGGTGAAAACCGCGATGTCCTATCTATAACCGTTTATTAGATCGAGTAAAATGGAGAATAATAGATATTTGAAAATGTGATATATAAACATTTTATTCGTTTGTACCTTTATCAACTCATGAGAGTAGACTTATAGGACGTATTTTATGTAAAATGAGGTGCTAAATCCACTGGTGAAAACCGCGATGTCCTATCTTGGACCGTTTAGGAGATCGAGTAAAATGGAGAAAAATAGATATTTGAAAATGTGTTATATAAACATTTTATTCGTTTTTACCTTTATCAACTCTTGAGAGTAGACTTAAAGGACTTGTTTTATGTAAAATGGGGTGCTAAATCCACTGATGAAAACCGCGATGTCCTATCTTTAACCGTTTAAGAGATCGAGAAAATGGGGAATAATAGATATTTGAAAATGTGATATATAAACATTTTATTCGTTCGTACCTTTATCATCTCTTAAGAGTAGACTTATAGGACTTATTTTATGTAAAATGAGGTGCTAAATCCACTGGTGAAAACCGCGATGTCCAATTTTGAACCGTTTAGGAGATCGAGTAAAATGGAGAATAATAGATATTTGAAAATGTGATATATAAACATTTTATTCGTTTGTACATTTATCAACTCATGAGAGTAGACTTATAAGACATATTTTATGTAAAATGAGGTGCTAAATCCACTGGTGAAAACCGCGATGTCCTATCTTTAACCGTTTAGGAGATCGAGTAAAATGGAGAATAATAGATATTTGAAAATGTGATATATAAACATTTTATTCGTTTGTACCTTTATCAACTCTTAAGAGTAGACTTATAGGACTTATGTTATGTAAAATGAGGTGCTAAATCCACTGGTGAAAACCGCGATGTCCTATTTTTAACCGTTTAGGAGATCGAGTAAAATTGAGAATAATAGATATTTGAAAATGTGATATATAAACATTTTATTCGTTTGTAACTTTATCAACTCATGAGAGTAGACTTATAGTACTAATTTTATGTAAAATAAGGTGCTAAATCCACTGGTGAAATCCGCGATGTCCTATTTTTAACCGTTTAGGAGATCGAGTAAAATTGATAATAATATATATTTGAAAATGTGATATTTAAACAATTTATTCGTATGTACCTTTATCAACACTTGAGAGAAGACTTATAGGAGTTATTTAATGTAAAATGAGGTGCTAAATCCTCTGGTGAAAACCGCGATGTCCTATCTTTAACCGTTTAGGAGATCGAGTAAAATGGAGAATAATAGATATTTGAAAATGTGATATATAAACATTTTATTATTTTGTTCCTTTATCAACTCTTAAGAGTAGACTTATAGGACTTATTTTATGTAAAATGAGGTGCTAAATCCACTGGTGAAAACCGCGATAACCTATTTTTAACCGTTTAGGAGATCGAGTAAAATGGAGAATAATAGATATTTGTAAATGTGATATATAAACATTTTATTCGTTTGTACCTTTATCAACTTTTGAGAGTAGACTTATAGGACTTATTTTATGTAAAATGAGGTGTTAAATCCACTGGTGAAGACCGCGATGTCCTATTTTTAACCGTTTAGGAGATCGAGTAAAATTGAGAATAATTGATATTTGAAAATGTGATATATAAATATTTTATTCGTTTGTACCTTTATCAACTCTTGAGAGGAGACTTATAGAACCTATTTTATGTAAAATGAGGTGCTAAATCCACTGGTGAAAACCGCGATGTCCTATCTTGGACCGTTTAGGAGATCGAGTAAAATGGAGAAAAATAGATATTTGAAAATGTGATATATAAATATTTTATTCGTTTGTACCTTTATCAACTCTTGAGAGGAGACTTATAGAACCTATTTTATGTAAAATGAGGTGCTAAATCCACTGGTGAAAACCGCGATGTCCTATCTTTAACCGTTTAGGAGATCGAGTAAAATTGAGAATAATTGATATTTGAAAATGTGATATATAAACTTTTTGTACGTTTTTACCTTAATCAACTCTTGAGAGTAGACTTATAGAACTTGTTTTATGTAAAATGGGGTGCTAAATCCACTGATGAAAACCGCGATGTCCTATCTTTAACCGTTTAGGAGATCGAGTAAAATGGAGAATAAAAGATATTTGAAAATGTGATATATAAACATTTTATTCTTTTGTTCCTTTATCAACTCTTAAGAGTAGACTTATAGGACTTATTTTATGTAAAATGAGGTGCTAAATCCACTGGTGAAAACCGCGATAACCTATTTTTTACCGTTTAGGAGATCGAGTGAAATGGAAAATAATAGATATTTGAAAATGTGATATATAAACATTTTATTCGTTTATACCTTTATCAACTCTTAAGAGTATACTTATAGGACTTATTTTATGTAAAATGAGGTGCTAAATCCACTGGTGAAAACCGCGATGTCCTATCTTGAACCGTTTAGGAGATCGAGTAAAATGGAGAAAAATAGATATTTGAAAATGTGATATATAAACATTTTATTCGTTTGTACCTTTATCAACTCTTGGGAGTAGGCTTATAGGATTTATTTTATGTAAAATGAGGTGCTAAATCCACTGGTGAAAACCGCGATGTCCTATCTTTAACCGTTTAGGAGATCGAGTAAAATTGAGAATAATTGATATTTGAAAATGTGATATATAAACTTTTTGTACGTTTTTACCTTAATCAACTCTTGAGAGTAGACTTATAGAACTTGTTTTATGTAAAATGGGGTGCTAAATCCACTGATGAAAACCGCGATGTCCTATCTTTAACCGTTTAGGAGATCGAGTAAAATTGAGAATAATAGATATTTGAAAATGTGATATATAAACATTTTATTCGTTTGTAACTTTATCAACTCATGAGAGTAGACTTATAGGACATATTTTGAGTAAAATGAGGTGCTAAATCCACTGGTGAAAACCGCGATGTCCTATCTATAACCGTTTAGGAGATCGAGTAAAATGGAGAATAATAGATATTTGAAAATGTGATATATAAACATATTATTCGTTTGTACCTTTATCAACTCATGAGAGTAGACTTATAGGACGTATTTTATGTAAAATGAGGTGCTAAATCCACTGGTGAAAACCGCGATGTCCTATCTTGGACCGTTTAGGAGATCGAGTAAAATGGAGAAAAATAGATATTGGAAAATGTGTTATATAAACATTTTATTCGTTTTTACCTTTATCAACTCTTGAGAGTAGACTTAAAGGACTTGTTTTATGTAAAATGGGGTGCTAAATCCACTGATGAAAACCGCGATGTCCTATCTTTAACCGTTTAAGAGATCAAGAAAATGGGGAATAATAGATATTTGAAAATGTGATATATAAACATTTTATTCGTTCGTACCTTTATCATCTCTTAAGAGTAGACTTATAGGACTTATTTTATGTAAAATGAGGTGCTAAATCCACTGGTGAAAACCGCGATGTCCTATTTTGAACCGTTTAGGAGATCGAGTAAAATGGAGAATTATAGATTTTTGAAAATGTGATATATAAACATTTTATTCGTTTGTACATTTATCAACTCATGAGAGTAGACCTATAGGACATATTTTATGAAAAATGAGGTGCTAAATCCACTGGTGAAAACCGCGATGTCCTATCTTTAACCGTTTAGGAGATCGAGTAAAATGGAGAATAATAGATATTTAAAAATGTGATATATAAACATTTTATTCGTTTGTACCTTTATCAACTCTTAAGAGTAGACTTATAGGACTTATTTTATGTAAAATGAGGTGCTAAATCCACTGGTGAAAACCGCGATGTCCTATCTTGAACCGTTTAGGAGATCGAGTAAAATGGAGAAAAATAGATATTTGAAAATGTGATATATAAACATTTTATTCGTTTGTACCTTTATCAACTCTTGGGAGTAGGCTTATAGGATTTATTTTATGTAAAATGAGGTGCTAAATCCACTGGTGAAAACCGCGATGTCCTATCTTTAACCGTTTAGGAGATCGAGTAAAATTGAGAATAATTGATATTTGAAAATGTGATATATAAACTTTTTGTACGTTTTTACCTTAATCAACTCTTGAGAGTAGACTTATAGAACTTGTTTTATGTAAAATGGGGTGCTAAATCCACTGATGAAAACCGCGATGTCCTATCTTTAACCGTTTAGGAGATCGAGTAAAATTGAGAATAATAGATATTTGAAAATGTGATATATAAACATTTTATTCGTTTGTAACTTTATCAACTCATGAGAGTAGACTTATAGGACATATTTTGAGTAAAATGAGGTGCTAAATCCACTGGTGAAAACCGCGATGTCCTATCTATAACCGTTTATTAGATCGAGTAAAATGGAGAATAATAGATATTTGAAAATGTGATATATAAACATTTTATTCGTTTGTACCTTTATCAACTCATGAGAGTAGACTTATAGGACGTATTTTATGTAAAATGAGGTGCTAAATCCACTGGTGAAAACCGCGATGTCCTATCTTGGACCGTTTAGGAGATCGAGTAAAATGGAGAAAAATAGATATTTGAAAATGTGTTATATAAACATTTTATTCGTTTTTACCTTTATCAACTCTTGAGAGTAGACTTAAAGGACTTGTTTAATGTAAAATGGGGTGCTAAATCCACTGATGAAAACCGCGATGTCCTATCTTTAACCGTTTAAGAGATCGAGAAAATGGGGAATAATAGATATTTGTAAATGTGATATATAAACATTTTATTCGTTCGTACCTTTATCATCTCTTAAGAGTAGACTTATAGGACTTATTTTATGTAAAATGAGGTGCTAAATCCACTGGTGAAAACCGCGATGTCCAATTTTGAACCGTTTAGGAGATCGAGTAAAATGGAGAATAATAGATATTTGAAAATGTGATATATAAACATTTTATTCGTTTGTACATTTATCAACTCATGAGAGTAGACTTATAAGACATATTTTATGTAAAATGAGGTGCTAAATCCACTGGTGAAAACCGCGATGTCCTATCTTTAACCGTTTAGGAGATCCAGTAAAAAGGAGAATAATAGATATTTGAAAATGTGATATATAAACATTTTATTCGTTTGTACCTTTATCAACTCTTGAGAGTAGACTTATAGTACTAATTTTATGTAAAATAAGGTGCTAAATCCACTGGTGAAATCCGCGATGTCCTATCTATAACCGTTTAGGAGATCGAGTAAAATGGAGAATAATAGATATTTGAAAATGTGATATATAAACATATTATTCGTTTGTACCTTTATCAACTCATGAGAGTAGACTTATAGGACGTATTTTATGTAAAATGAGGTGCTAAATCCACTGGTGAAAACCGCGATGTCCTATCTTGGACCGTTTAGGAGATCGAGTAAAATGGAGAAAAATAGATATTGGAAAATGTGTTATATAAACATTTTATTCGTTTTTACCTTTATCAACTCTTGAGAGTAGACTTAAAGGACTTGTTTTATGTAAAATGGGGTGCTAAATCCACTGATGAAAACCGCGATGTCCTATCTTTAACCGTTTAAGAGATCAAGAAAATGGGGAATAATAGATATTTGAAAATGTGATATATAAACATTTTATCCGTTCGTACCTTTATCATCTCTTAAGAGTAGACTTATAGGACTTATTTTATGTAAAATGAGGTGCTAAATCCACTGGTGAAAACCGCGATGTCCTATTTTGAACCGTTTAGGAGATCGAGTAAAATGGAGAATTATAGATATTTGAAAATGTGATATATAAACATTTTATTCGTTTGTACATTTATCAACTCATGAGAGTAGACTTATAGGACATATTTTATGTAAAATGAGGTGCTAAATCCACTGGTGAAAACCGCGATGTCCTATCTTTAACCGTTTAGGAGATCGAGTAAAATGGAGAATAATAGATATTTAAAAATGTGATATATAAACATTTTATTCGTTTGTACCTTTATCAACTCTTAAGAGTAGACTTATAGGACTTATTTTATGTAAAATGAGGTGCTAAATCCACTGGTGAAAACCGCGATGTCCTATCTTGAACCGTTTAGGAGATCGAGTAAAATGGAGAAAAATAGATATTTGAAAATGTGATATATAAACATTTTATTCGTTTGTACCTTTATCAACTCTTGGGAGTAGTCTTATAGGATTTATTTTATGTAAAATGAGGTGCTAAATCCACTGGTGAAAACCGCGATGTCCTATCTTTAACCGTTTAGGAGATCGAGTAAAATTGAGAATAATTGATATTTGAAAATGTGATATATAAACTTTTTGTACGTTTTTACCTTAATCAACTCTTGAGAGTAGACTTATAGAACTTGTTTTATGTAAAATGGGGTGCTAAATCCACTGATGAAAACCGCGATGTCCTATCTTTAACCGTTTAGGAGATCGAGTAAAATTGAGAATAATAGATATTTGAAAATGTGATATATAAACATTTTATTCGTTTGTAACTTTATCAACTCATGAGAGTAGACTTATAGGACATATTTTGAGTAAAATGAGGTGCTAAATCCACTGGTGAAAACCGCGATGTCCTATCTATAACCGTTTATTAGATCGAGTAAAATGGAGAATAATAGATATTTGAAAATGTGATATATAAACATTTTATTCGTTTGTACCTTTATCAACTCATGAGAGTAGACTTATAGGACGTATTTTATGTAAAATGAGGTGCTAAATCCACTGGTGAAAACCGCGATGTCCTATCTTGGACCGTTTAGGAGATCGAGTAAAATGGAGAAAAATAGATATTGGAAAATGTGTTATATAAACATTTTATTCGTTTTTACCTTTATCAACTCTTGAGAGTAGACTTAAAGGACTTGTTTTATGTAAAATGGGGTGCTAAATCCACTGATGAAAACCGCGATGTCCTATCTTTAACCGTTTAAGAGATCAAGAAAATGGGGAATAATAGATATTTGAAAATGTGATATATAAACATTTTATTCGTTCGTACCTTTATCATCTCTTAAGAGTAGACTTATAGGACTTATTTTATGTAAAATGAGGTGCTAAATCCACTGGTGAAAACCGCGATGTCCTATTTTGAACCGTTTAGGAGATCGAGTAAAATGGAGAATTATAGATATTTGAAAATGTGATATATAAACATTTTATTCGTTTGTACATTTATCAACTCATGAGAGTAGACTTATAGGACATATTTTATGTAAAATGAGGTGCTAAATCCACTGGTGAAAACCGCGATGTCCTATCTTTAACCGTTTAGGAGATCGAGTAAAATGGAGAATAATAGATATTTAAAAATGTGATATATAAACATTTTATTCGTTTGTACCTTTATCAACTCTTAAGAGTAGACTTATAGGACTTATTTTATGTAAAATGAGGTGCTAAATCCACTGGTGAAAACCGCGATGTCCTATCTTGAACCGTTTAGGAGATCGAGTAAAATGGAGAAAAATAGATATTTGAAAATGTGATATATAAACATTTTATTCGTTTGTACCTTTATCAACTCTTGGGAGTAGGCTTATAGGATTTATTTTATGTAAAATGAGGTGCTAAATCCACTGGTGAAAACCGCGATGTCCTATCTTTAACCGTTTAGGAGATCGAGTAAAATTGAGAATAATTGATATTTGAAAATGTGATATATAAACTTTTTGTACGTTTTTACCTTAATCAACTCTTGAGAGTAGACTTATAGAACTTGTTTTATGTAAAATGGGGTGCTAAATCCACTGATGAAAACCGCGATGTCCTATCTTTAACCGTTTAGGAGATCGAGTAAAATTGAGAATAATAGATATTTGAAAATGTGATATATAAACATTTTATTCGTTTGTAACTTTATCAACTCATGAGAGTAGACTTATAGGACATATTTTGAGTAAAATGAGGTGCTAAATCCACTGGTGAAAACCGCGATGTCCTATCTATAACCGTTTATTAGATCGAGTAAAATGGAGAATAATAGATATTTGAAAATGTGATATATAAACATTTTATTCGTTTGTACCTTTATCAACTCATGAGAGTAGACTTATAGGACGTATTTTATGTAAAATGAGGTGCTAAATCCACTGGTGAAAACCGCGATGTCCTATCTTGGACCGTTTAGGAGATCGAGTAAAATGGAGAAAAATAGATATTTGAAAATGTGTTATATAAACATTTTATTCGTTTTTACCTTTATCAACTCTTGAGAGTAGACTTAAAGGACTTGTTTTATGTAAAATGGGGTGCTAAATCCACTGATGAAAACCGCGATGTCCTATCTTTAACCGTTTAAGAGATCGAGAAAATGGGGAATAATAGATATTTGAAAATGTGATATATAAACATTTTATTCGTTCGTACCTTTATCATCTCTTAAGAGTAGACTTATAGGACTTATTTTATGTAAAATGAGGTGCTAAATCCACTGGTGAAAACCGCGATGTCCAATTTTGAACCGTTTAGGAGATCGAGTAAAATGGAGAATAATAGATATTTGAAAATGTGATATATAAACATTTTATTCGTTTGTACATTTATCAACTCATGAGAGTAGACTTATAAGACATATTTTATGTAAAATGAGGTGCTAAATCCACTGGTGAAAACCGCGATGTCCTATCTTTAACCGTTTAGGAGATCCAGTAAAAAGGAGAATAATAGATATTTGAAAATGTGATATATAAACATTTTATTCGTTTGTACCTTTATCAACTCTTGAGAGTAGACTTATAGTACTAATTTTATGTAAAATAAGGTGCTAAATCCACTGGTGAAATCCGCGATGTCCTATCTTTAACCGTTTAGGAGATCGAATAAAATGGAGAATAATAGATATTTGAAAATGTGATATATAAACATTTTATTAGTTTGTACCTTTATTAACTCTTGAGAGTAGTCTTATAAGACTTATTTTATGTAAAATGAGGAGCTTAATCTACTATTGAAATCCGCGATGTCCTATCTTTAACCGTTTAGGAGATCGAGTAAAATGGAGAATAATAGATATTTGAAAATGTGATATATACACATTTTATTCGTTTGTACCTTTATCAACTCTTGAGAGGAGACTTATAGGACTTATTTTATGTAAAATGAGGTGCTAAATCCACTGGTAAAAACCGCGATGTCCTATTTTTAACCGTTTAGGAGATCGAGTAAAATGGAGAATAATAGATATTTGAAAATGTGATATATAAACATTTTATTCGTTTTTACTTTTATCAACTCTTGAGAGTAGACTTATAGGACCTATTTTATGTAAAATTAGGTGCTAAATCCACTGGTGAAAACCGCGATGTCCTATCTTTAACCGTTTAGGAGATCGAGTAAAATGGAGAGTAATAGATATTTGAAAATGTGATATATAAACATTTTATTCGTTTCTACCTTTATCAACTCTTGAAAGTAGACTTATAGGACCTATTTTATGTAAAATGAGGTGCTAAATCCACTGGTGAAAACCGCGATGTCCTATCTTTAACCGTTTAAGAGATCGAGTAAAATGGAGAATAATAGATATTTGAAAATGTGATATATAAACATTTTATTCGTTTTTACCTTTATCAACTCTTGAGAGTAGACTTATAGGACTTATTTTATGTAAAATGGGGTGCTTAATCCACTGATGAAAACCGCGATGTCCTATCTTTTACCGTTTAGGAGATCGAGTAAAATGGAGAATATTAGATATTTGAAAATGTGATATATTAACATTTTATTCGTTTGTACCTTGATCAACTCATGAGGGTAGACTTATAGGACCTGTTTTATGTAAAATGAGGTGCTAAATCCACTGGTGAAAACCGCGATGTCCTATCTTTAACCGTTTAGGAGATTGAGTAAAATGGAGAATAATAGAAATTTGAAAATGTGATATATAAACATTTTATTCGTTTTTACTTTTATCAACTCTTGATAGTAGACTTATAGGACCTATTTTATGTAAAATGAGGTGCTTAATCCACTGGTGAAAACCGCGATGTCCTATCTTTAACCGTTTAGGAGATCGAGTAAAATGGAGAGTAATAGATATTTGAAAATGTGATATATAAACATTTTATTCGTTTCTACCTTTATCAACTCTTGAAAGTAGACTTATAGGACCTATTTTATGTAAAATGAGGTGCTAAATCCACTGGTGAAAACCGCGATGTCCTACCTTTAACCGTTTAAGAGATCGAGTAAAATGGAGAATAATAGATATTTGAAAATGTGATATATAAACATTTTATTCGTTTTTACCTTTATCAACTCTTGAGAGTAGACTTATAGGACTTATTTTATGTAAAATGGGGTGCTTAATCCACTGATGAAAACCGCGATGTCCTATCTTTTACCGTTTAGGAGATCGAGTAAAATGGAGAAAAATAGATATTTGAAAATGTGATATATACACATTTTATTCGTTTGTACCTTTATCAACTCTTGAGAGGAGACTTATAGGACTTATTTTATGTAAAATGAGGTGCTAAATCCACTGGTGAAAACCGCGATGTGATATCTTTAACCGCTTAGGAGATCGAGTGAAATGGAGAATAATAGATATTTGAAAATGTGATATATAAACATTTTATTCGCTTGAACCTTGATCAACTCTTGAGGGTAGACTTATAGGACCTATTTTATGTAAAATGAGGTGCAAAATCCACTGGTAAAAACCGCGATGTCCTATCTTTAACCGTTTAGGAGATCGAGTAAAATGGTGAATAATAGAAATTTGAAAATGTGATATATAAACATTTTATTCGTTTTTACCTTTATCAACATTTGAGAGTAGACTTATAGGACCTATTTTATGTAAAATGAGGTGCTAAATCCACTGGTGAAAACCGCGATGTCCTATCTTTAACCGTTTAAGAGATCGAGTAAAATGGAGAATAATAGATATTTGAAAATGTGATATATAAACATTTTATTCGTTTTTACCTTTATCAACATTTGAGAGTAGACTTATAGGACCTATTTTATGTAAAATGAGGTGCTAAATCCACTGGTGAAAACCGCGATGTCCTATCTTTAACCGTTTAAGAGATCGAGTAAAATGGAGAATAATCGATATTTGAAAATGTGATATATAAACATTTTATTCGTTTTTACCTTTATCAACATTTGAGAGTAGACTTATAGGACCTATTTTATGTAAAATGAGGTGCTAAATCCACTGGTGAAAACCGCGATGTCCTATCTTTAACCGTTTAAGAGATCGAGTAAAATGGAGAATAATAGATATTTGAAAATGTGATATATAAAAATTTTATTCCTTTGTACCTTTATCAACTCTTGAGAGTAGACTTATAGGATTTATTTTATGTAAAATGGGGTGCTTAATCCACTGGTAAAAACCGAGATGTCCTATCTTTCACCGTTTAGGAGATCGAGTAAAATTGAGAATAATAGATATTTGAAAATGTGATATATAAAAATTTTATTCGTTTGTACCTTTATCAACTCTTGAGAGTAGACTTATAGGACACATTTTATGTAAAATGAGGTGCTAAATCCACTGGTGAAATCCGCGATGTCCTATCTTTCACCGTTTAAGAGATCGAGTAAAATGGAGAATAATAGATATTTGAAAATGTGATATATAAAAATTTTATTCCTTTGTACCTTTATCAACTCTTGAGAGTAGACTTATAGGATTTATTTTATGTAAAATGGGGTGCTTAATCCACTGGTAAAAACCGAGATGTCCTATCTTTCACCGTTTAGGAGATCGAGTAAAATTGAGAATAATAGATATTTGAAAATGTGATATATAAAAATTTTATTCGTTTGTACCTTTATCAACTCTTGAGAGTAGACTTATAGGACACATTTTATGTAAAATGAGGTGCTAAATCCACTGGTGAAAACTGCGATGTCCTATCTTTCACCGTTTAGGAGATCGAGTAAAATTGAGAATAATAGATATTTGAAAATGTGATATATAAACATTTTATTCGTTTGTACCTTTAACAACCCTTGAGAGTAGACTTATAGGACATATTTTATGTAAAATGAGGTGCTAAATCCACTGGTGGAAACCGCGATGTCCTTTCTTTAACCGTTTAGGAGATCGAGTAAAATGGAGAATAATAGATATTTGACAATGTGATATATAAACATTTTATTCGTTTGTACCTTGAT
Source organism: Silvanus unidentatus (assembly GCA_963930825.1). Lineage (NCBI taxonomy): Eukaryota > Metazoa > Arthropoda > Insecta > Coleoptera > Silvanidae > Silvanus > Silvanus unidentatus. Next base: position 39,673 of record CAWVOD010000043.1, on the reverse strand, counting down.
CAACTCTTGAGAATAGACTTATAGGACCTATTTTATGTAAATTGAGGTGCTAAATCCACTGGTGAAAACCGCGATGTGATATCTTTAACCGCTTAGGAGATCGAGTGAAATGGAGAATAATAGATATTTGATAATGTGATATATAAACATTTTATTCGTTTGTACCTTTAACAACCCTTGAGAGTAGACTTATAGGACATATTTTATGTAAAATGTGGTGCTAAATCCACTGGTGGAAACCGCGATGTCCTATCTTTAACCGTTTAGGAGATCGAGTAAAATGGAGAATAATAGATATTTGACAATGTGATATATAAACATTTTATTCGTTTGTACCTTGATCAACTCTTGAGAATAGACTTATAGGACCTATTTTATGTAAAATGAGGTGCTAAATCCACTGGTGAAAACCGCGATGTGATATCTTTAACCGTTTAGGAGATCGAGTGAAATGGAGAATAATAGATATTTGATAATGTGATATATAAACATTTTATTCGTTTGTACCTTTAACAACCCTTGAGAGTAGACTTATAGGACATATTTTATGTAAAATGAGGTGCTAAATCCACTGGTGGAAACCGCGATGTCCTATCTTTAACCGTTTAGGAGATCGAGTAAAACGGAGAATATTAGATATTTGAAAATGTGATATATAAACATTTTATTCGTTCGTACCTTGATCAACTCTTGAGGGTAGACTTATAGGACTTATTTTATGTAAAATGAGGTGCTAAATCCACTGGTAAATACCGCGATATCCTATCTTTAACCGTTTAGGAGATCAAGTAAAATTGAGAATAATAGATATTTGAATATGTGATGTATAAAAATTTTATTCGTTTGTACCTCTATCAACTCTTGAGAGTAGACTTATAGGATTTATTTTATGTAAAATGAGGTGCTAAATCCACTGGTGAAAACCGCGATGTGATATCTTTAACCGCTTAGGAGATCGAGTAAAATGGAGAATAATAGATATTTGAAAATGTGATATATAAACATTTTATTCGTTTTTACCTTTATCAACTCTTGAGAATAGACATATAGGACCTATTTTATGTAAAATGAGGTTCTACATCCACTGGTGTAAACCGCGATGTCCTATCTTTAACCGTTTAGCAGATCGAGTAAAATGAAGAATAATAGATATTTGATAATGTGATTTATAAACATTTTATTCGTTTGTACCTTTATCAACCCTTGAGAATAGACTTATAGGACCTATTTTATGTAAATTGAGGTGCTAAATCCACTGGTGAAAACCGCGATGTGATATCTTTAACCGCTTAGGAGATCGAGTGAAATGGAGAATAATAGATATTTGATAATGTGATATATAAACATTTTATTCGTTTGTACCTTTAACAACCCTTGAGAGTAGACTTATAGGACATATTTTATGTAAAATGTGGTGCTAAATCCACTGGTGGAAACCGCGATGTCCTATCTTTAACCGTTTAGGAGATCGAGTAAAATGGAGAATAATAGATATTTGACAATGTGATATATAAACATTTTATTCGTTTGTACCTTGATCAACTCTTGAGAATAGACTTATAGGACCTATTTTATTTAAAATGAGGTGCTAAATCCACTGGTGAAAACCGCGATGTGATATCTTTAACCGTTTAGGAGATCGAGTGAAATGGAGAATAATAGATATTTGATAATGTGATATATAAACATTTTATTCGTTTTTACCTTTATCAACATTTGAGAGTAGACTTATAGGACCTATTTTATGTAAAATGAGGTGCTAAATCCACTGGTGAAAACCGCGATGTCCTATCTTTAACCGTTTAAGAGATCGAGTAAAATGGAGAATAATAGATATTTGAAAATGTGATATATAAACATTTTATTCGTTTTTACCTTTATCAACATTTGAGAGTAGACTTATAGGACCTATTTTATGTAAAATGAGGTGCTAAATCCACTGGTGAAAACCGCGATGTCCTATCTTTAACCGTTTAAGAGATCGAGTAAAATGGAGAATAATCGATATTTGAAAATGTGATATATAAACATTTTATTCGTTTTTACCTTTATCAACATTTGAGAGTAGACTTATAGGACCTATTTTATGTAAAATGAGGTGCTAAATCCACTGGTGAAAACCGCGATGTCCTATCTTTAACCGTTTAAGAGATCGAGTAAAATGGAGAATAATAGATATTTGAAAATGTGATATATAAAAATTTTATTCCTTTGTACCTTTATCAACTCTTGAGAGTAGACTTATAGGATTTATTTTATGTAAAATGGGGTGCTTAATCCACTGGTAAAAACCGAGATGTCCTATCTTTCACCGTTTAGGAGATCGAGTAAAATTGAGAATAATAGATATTTGAAAATGTGATATATAAAAATTTTATTCGTTTGTACCTTTATCAACTCTTGAGAGTAGACTTATAGGACACATTTTATGTAAAATGAGGTGCTAAATCCACTGGTGAAATCCGCGATGTCCTATCTTTCACCGTTTAAGAGATCGAGTAAAATGGAGAATAATAGATATTTGAAAATGTGATATATAAAAATTTTATTCCTTTGTACCTTTATCAACTCTTGAGAGTAGACTTATAGGATTTATTTTATGTAAAATGGGGTGCTTAATCCACTGGTAAAAACCGAGATGTCCTATCTTTCACCGTTTAGGAGATCGAGTAAAATGGAGAATAATAGATATTTGACAATGTGATATATAAACATTTTATTCGTTTGTACCTCTATCAACTCTTGAGAGTAGACTTATAGGATTTATTTTATGTAAAATGAGGTGCTAAATCCACTGGTGAAAACCGCGATGTGATATCTTTAACCGCTTAGGAGATCGAGTGAAATGGAGAATAATAGATAGTTGATAATGTGATATATAAACATTTTATTCGTTTGTACCTTTAACAACCCTTGAGAGTAGACTTATAGGACATATTTTATGTAAAATGTGGTGCTAAATCCACTGGTGGAAACCGCGATGTCCTATCTTTAACCGTTTAGGAGATCGAGTAAAATGGAGAATAATAGATATTTGACAATGTGATATATAAACATTTTATTCGTTTGTACCTTGATCAACTCTTGAGAATAGACTTATAGGACCTATTTTATTTAAAATGAGGTGCTAAATCCACTGGTGAAAACCGCGATGTGATATCTTTAACCGTTTAGGAGATCGAGTGAAATGGAGAATAATAGATATTTGATAATGTGATATATAAACATTTTATTCGTTTGTACCTTTAACAACCCTTGAGAGTAGACTTATAGGACATATTTTATGTAAAATGAGGTGCTAAATCCACTGGTGGAAACCGCGATGTCCTATCTTTAACCGTTTAGGAGATCGAGTAAAACGGAGAATAATAGATATTTGAAAATGTGATATATAAACATTTTATTCGTTCGTACCTTGATCAACTCTTGAGGGTAGACTTATAGGACTTATTTTATGTAAAATGAGGTGCTAAATCCACTGGTAAATACCGCGATATCCTATCTTTAACCGTTTAGGAGATCAAGTAAAATTGAGAATAATAGATATTTGAATATGTGATGTATAAAAATTTTATTCGTTTGTACCTCTATCAACTCTTGAGAGTAGACTTATAGGATTTATTTTATGTAAAATGAGGTGCTAAATCCACTGGTGAAAACCGCGATGTGATATCTTTAACCGCTTAGGAGATCGAGTAAAATGGAGAATAATAGATATTTGAAAATGTGATATATAAACATTTTATTCGTTTTTACCTTTATCAACTCTTGAGAATAGACATATAGGACCTATTTTATGTAAAATGAGGTTCTACATCCACTGGTGTAAACCGCGATGTCCTATCTTTAACCGTTTAGCAGATCGAGTAAAATGAAGAATAATAGATATTTGATAATGTGATTTATAAACATTTTATTCGTTTGTACCTTTATCAACCCTTGAGAGTAGACTTATAGGACCTATTGTATGTAAAATGAGGTGCTAAATCCACTGGTGAAAACCGCGATGTCCTATCTTTAACCGTTTAGGAGATCGAGTAAAATGGAAAATAATAGATATTTAAAAATGTGATATATTAACATTTTATTCGTTTTTACCTTTATCAACTCTTGAGAGTAGACTTATAGGACCTATTTTATGTAAAATGAGGTGCTAAATCCACTGGTGAAAACTGCGATGTGATATCTTTAACCGTTTAGGACATCGAGTAAAATGGAGAATAATAGATATTTGAAAATGTGATATATAAACATTTTATTCGTTTTTACCTTTATAAACTCTTGAGAATAGACTTATAGAACCTATTTTATGTAAAATGAGGTTCTAAAGCCACTGGTGAAAACCGCGATGTCCTATCTTTAACCGTTTAGCAGATCGAGTAATGTGAAGAATAATAGATATTTGATAATGTGATATATAAAAATTTTATTCGTTTGTACCTTTATCAACTCTTGAGAGTAGACTTATAGGACTTATTTTATGTAAAATGAGGTGCTAAATCCACTGGTGAAGACCGCGATGTCCTATCTTTAACCGTCTAGGAGATCGAGTAAAATGGAGAATAATAGATATTTGATAATGTGATATATAAACATTTTATTCGTTTGTACCTTTATCAACTCTTGAGAGTAGACTTATAAGACTTATTTTATGTAAAATGAGGTGCTAAATCCACTGGTAAAAACCGCGATGTCCTATCTTTAACCGTTTAGGAGATCGAGTAAAATGGAGAATAATAGATATTTGAAAATGAGATATATAAACATTTTATACGTTTGTACCTTTATCAACTCTTGAGAAAAGGTTTATAAGACTTATTTAATGTAAAATGAGGTGCTAAATCCACTGGTGAAAACCGCGATGTCCTATCTTTAACCGTTTAGGAGATCGAGTAAAATGGAGAATAATAGATATTTGACAATGTGATATATAAACATTTTATTCGTTTGTACCTTGATTAACTCTTGAGGGTAGACTTATAGGACTTATTTTATGTAAAATAAGGTGCTAAATCCACTGGTGAAAACCGCGATGTCCTATCTTTAACCGTTTAGGAGATAGAGTAAAATGGAGAATAATGGATATTTGAAAATGTGATATATAAACATTTTATTCGTTTGTACCTTGATCAACTCTTGAGAGTAGACTTATAGGACATATTTTATGTAAAATGAGGTTCTAAGTCCACTGGTGAAAACCGCGATGTCCTATCTTTAACCGTTTAGCAGATCGAGTAAAATGAAGAATAATAGATATTTAAAAATGTGATATATTAACATTTTATTCGTTTTTACCTTTATCAACTCTTGAGAGTAGACTTAAAGGACCTATTTTATGTAAAATGAGGTGCTAAATCCACTGGTGAAAACCGCGATGTGATATCTTTAACCGTTTAGGAGATCGAGTAAAATGGAGAATAATAGATATTTGAAAATGTGATATATAAACATTTTATTCGTTTTTACCTTTATCAACTCTTAAGAATAGACTTATAGGACCTATTTTATGTAAAATAAGGTTCTAAATCCACTGGTGAAAACCGCGATGTCTTATCTTTAACAGTTTAGCAGATCGAGTTAAATGAAGAATAATAGATATTTGATAATGTGATATATAAACATTTTATTCGTTTGTACCTTGATTAACTCTTGAGGGTAGACTTATAGGACTTATTTTATGTAAAATAAGGTGCTAAATCCACTGGTGAAAACCGCGATGTCCTATCTTTAACCGTTTAGCAGATCGAGTAAAATGAAGAATAATAGATATTTGATAATGTGATATATAAACATTTTATTCGTTTGTACCTTTATCAACTCTTGATAGTAGACTTATAGGACTTATTTTATGTAAAATGAGGTGCTTAATCCACTGGTGAAAACCGCGATGTCCTATCTTTAACCGTTTAGGAGATCGAGTAAAATGGAGAATAATAGATATTTGAAAATGTGATATATAAAAATTTTATTCGTTTGTACCTTGATCAACTCTTGAGAGTAGACTTATAGGACCTATTTTATGTAAAATGAGGTGCTAAATCCGCTGGTGAAAACCGCGATGTCCTATCTTTAACCGTTTATTAGATCGAGTAAAATGTAGAATAATAGATATTTGAAAATGTGATATATAAACATTTTATTCGTTTGAACCTTTATCAACTTTTGAGGGTAGACTTAAAGGACTTATTTTATGTAAAATGAGGTGCTAAATCCACTGGTAAAAACCGCGATCTCCTATCTTTAACCGTTTAGGAGATCAAGTAAAATTGAGAATAATAGATATTTAAAAATGTGATATATAAAAATTTTATTCGTTTGTACCTTTATCAACTCTTGAGAGTAGAATTATAGGACTTATTTTATGTAAAATAAGGTGCTAAATTTACTGGTAAAAACCGCGATGTGATATCTTTAACCGTTTAGGAGATCGAGTAAAATGTAGAATAATAGATATTTGAAAATGTGATATATAAACATTTTATTCGTTTGAACCTTTATCAACTTTTGAGGGTAGACTTATAGGACTTATTTTATGTAAAATAAGGTGCTAAATCCACTGGTGAAAACCGCGATGTCCTATCTTTAACCGTTTAGGAGATAGAGTAAAATGGAGAATAATGGATATTTGAAAATGTGATATATAAACATTTTATTCGTTTGTACCTTGATCAACTCTTGAGAGTAGACTTATAGGACATATTTTATGTAAAATGAGGTTCTAAGTCCACTGGTGAAAACCGCGATGTCCTATCTTTAACCGTTTAGCAGATCGAGTAAAATGAAGAATAATAGATATTTAAAAATGTGATATATTAACATTTTATTCGTTTTTACCTTTATCAACTCTTGAGAGTAGACTTAAAGGACCTATTTTATGTAAAATGAGGTGCTAAATCCACTGGTGAAAACCGCGATGTGATATCTTTAACCGTTTAGGAGATCGAGTAAAATGGAGAATAATAGATATTTGAAAATGTGATATATAAACATTTTATTCGTTTTTACCTTTATCAACTCTTAAGAATAGACTTATAGGACCTATTTTATGTAAAATAAGGTTCTAAATCCACTGGTGAAAACCGCGATGTCTTATCTTTAACAGTTTAGCAGATCGAGTTAAATGAAGAATAATAGATATTTGATAATGTGATATATAAACATTTTATTCGTTTGTACCTTGATCAACTCTTGAGGGTAGACTTATAGGACTTATTTTATGTAAAATGAGGTGCTAAATCCACTGGTAAAAACCGCGATGTCCTATCATTAACCGTTTAGAAGATGGAGTAAAATGGAGAATAATAGATATATGAAAATGAGATATATAAACATTTTATACGTTTGTACCTTTATCAACTCTTGAGAAAAGGCTTATAAGACTTATTTAATGTAAAATGAGGTGCTAAATCCACTGGTGAAAACCGCGATGTCCTATCTTTAACCGTTTAGGAGATCGAGTAAAATGGAGAATAATAGATATTTGACAATGTGATATATAAACATTTTATTCGTTTGTACCTTGATTAACTCTTGAGGGTAGACTTATAGGACTTATTTTATGTAAAATAAGGTGCTAAATCCACTGGTGAAAACCGCGATGTCCTATCTTTAACCGTTTAGGAGATCAAGTAAAATTGAGAATAATAGATATTTGAAAATGTGATATATAAAAATTTTATTCGTTTTTACCTTTATCAACTCTTGAGGGTAGACTTATAGGACTTATTTTATGTAAAATGAGGTGCTAAATCCACTAATAAATACCGCGATCTTCTATCTTTAACCGTTTAGGAGATCAAGTAAAATTGAGAACAATAGATATTTGAAAATGTGATATATAAAAATTTTATTCGTTCGTACCTTGATCAACACTTGAGGGTAGACTTATAGGACTTATTTTATGTAAAATGAGGTGCTAAATCCACTAATAAATTCCGCGATTTTCTATCTTTAACCGTTTAGGAGATCAAGTAAAATTGAGAATAATAGATATTTGAAAATGTGATATATAAAAATTTTATTCGTTCGTACCTTGATCAAAACTTGAGGGTAGACTTATAGGACTTATTTTATGTACAATGAGGTGCTAAATCCACTGGTGAAAACCGCGATGTCCTATCTTTAACCGTTTAGGAGATCAAGTAAAATTGAGAATAATAGATATTTGAAAATGTGATATATAAAAATTTTATTCGTTTTTACCTTTATCAACTCTTGAGGGTAGACTTATAGGACCTATTTTATGTAAAATGAGATTCTAAATCCTTTGGTGGAAACCGCGATGTCCTATCTTTAACCGTTTAGGAGATCGAGTGAAATGGAGAATAATAGATATTTGATAATGTGATATATAAATATTTTATTCGTTTGTACCTTTAACAACCCTTGAGAGTAGACTTATAGGACATATTTTATGTAAAATGAGGTGCTAAATCCACTGGTGGAAACCGCGATGACCTATCTTTAACCGTTTAGGAGATCGAGTAAAATGGAGAATAATAGATATTTGAAAATGTGATATATAAACATTTTATTCGTTTGTACCTTGATCAACTCTTAAGGGTAGACATATAGGACTTATTTTATGTAAAATAAGGTGCTAAATTTACTGGTAAAAACCGCGATGTGATATCTTTAACCGTTTAGGAGATCGAGTGAAATGGAGAATAATAGATATTTGATAATGTGATATATAAACATTTTATTCGTTTGTACCTTTAACAACCCTTGAGAGTAGACTTATAGGACATATTTTATGTAAAATGAGGTGCTAAATCAACTGGTGGAAACCGCGATGTTCTATCTTTAACCGTTTAGGAGATCGAGTAAAATAGAGAATAATAGATATTTGAAAATGTGATATATAAACATTTTATTCGTTTGTACCTTGATCAACTCTTGAGGGTAGACATATAGGACTTATTTTATGTAAAATAAGGTGCTAAATTTACTGGTAAAAACCGCGATGTCCTATCTTTAACCATTTAGGAGATCGAGTAAAACGGAGAATAATAGATATTTGAAAATGTGATATATAAACATTTTATTCGTTCGTACCTTGATCAACTCTTGAGGGTAGACTTATAGGACTTATTTTATGTAAAATGAGGTGCTAAATCCACTGGTAAATACCGCGATATCCTATCTTTAACCGTTTAGGAGATCAAGTAAAATTGAGAATAATAGATATTTGGAAATGTGATGTATAAAAATTTTATTCGTTTGTACCTCTATCAACTCTTGAGAGTAGACTTATAGGACTTATTTTATGTAAAATGAGGTGCTAAATCCACTGGTGAAAACCGCGATGTGATATCTTTAACCGTTTAGGAGATCGAGTAAAATGGAGAATAATAGATATTTGAAAATGTGATATATAAACATTTTATTCGTTTTTACCTTTATCAACTCTTGAGAATAGACATATAGGACCTATTTTATGTAAAATGAGGTTCTACATCCACTGGTGTAAACCGCGATGTCCTATCTTTAACCGTTTAGCAGATCGAGTAAAATGAAGAATAATAGATATTTGATAATGTGATTTATAAACATTTTATTCGTTTGTACCTTTATCAACCCTTGAGAGTAGACTTATAGGACATATTTTATGTAAAATGAGGTGCTAAATCCACTGGTAAAAACCGCGATGTTCTATCTTTAACCGTTTAGGAGATCGAGTAAAATGGAGAATAATAGATATTTGAAAATGTGATATATAAACATTTTATTCGTTTGTACCTTGATAAACTCTTGAGGGTAGACTTATAGGACTTATTTTATGTAAAATGAGGTTCTAAATCCACTGGTGAAAACCGCGATGTCCTATCTTTAACCGTTTAGCAGATCGAGTAAAGTGAAGAATAATAGATATTTGATAATGTGATATATAAACATTTTATTCGTTTGTACCTTTATCAACTCTTGAGAGTAGACTTATAGGACTTATTTTATGTAAAATGAGGTGCTAAATCCACTGGTGAAAACCGCGATGTCCTATCTTTAACCGTTTAGGAGATCGAGTAAAACGGAGAATAATAGATATTTGAAAATGTGATATATATACATTTTATTCGTTTGTACCTTGATCAACTCTTGAGGGTAGACTTATATTACTTATTTTATGTAAAATGAGGTGCTAAATCCACTGGTAAATACCGCGAACTCCTATCTTTAACCGTTTAGGAGATCAAGTAAAATTGAGAATAATAGATATTTGAAAATGAGATATATAAAAATTTTATTCGTTTGTACCTTTATCAACTCTTGAGAGTAGACTTATAGGACTTATTTTATGTAAAATAAGGTGCTAAATCCACTGGTATAAACCGCGATGTCCTATCTTTAACCGTTTAGGAGATCGAGTAAAATGGAGAATAATAGATATTTGAAAATGTGATATATAAACATTTTATTCGTTTGTACCTTTATCAACTCTTGAGAGTAGACTTATAGGACTTATTTTATGTAAAATGAGGTGCTAAATCCACTAGTGGAGACCGCGATGTCCTATCTTTAACCGTTTAGGAGATCGAGTAAAATGGAGAATAATAGATATTTGATAATGTGATATATAAACATTTTATTCCTTTGTACCTTTATCAACTCTTGAGAGTAGACTTATAAGACTTGTTTTATGTAAAATGAGGTGCTAAGTCCACTGGTAAAAACCGCGATGTCCTATCTTTAACCGTTTAGGAGATCGAGTAAAATGGAAAATAATAGATATTTGAAAATGAGATATATAAACATTTTATACGTTTGTACCTTTATCAACTCTTGAGAAAAGGCTTATAAGACTTATTTTATGTAAAATGAGGTGCTTAATTCATTGGTGAAAACCGCGATGTCCTATCTTTAACCGTTTAGGAGATCGAGTAAAATGGAGAATAATAGATATTTGAAAATGTGATATATAAACATTTTATTCGTTTGTACCTTGATCAACTCTTGAGGGTAGACTTATAGGACTTATTTTATGTAAAATGAGGTGCTAAATCCACTGGTAAAAACCGCGATGTCCTATCTTCAACCGTTTAGAAGATGGAGTAAAATGGAGAATAATAGATATTTGAAAATGTGATATATAAACATTTTATTCGTTTGTACCTTTATCAACTCTTGAGAGTAGACTTATAGGACTTATTTTATGTAAAATAAGGTGCTAAATCAATTGGTATAAACCGCGATGTCCTATCTTTAACCGTTTAGGAGATCGAGTAAAATGGAGAATAATAGATATTTGACAATGTGATATATAAACATTTTATTCGTTTGTACCTTTATCAACCCTTGAGAGTAGACTTATAGGACATATTTTATGTAAAATGAGGTGCTTAATCCACTGGTGAAAACCGCGATGTCCTATCTTTAACCGTTTAGGAGATCGAGTAAAATGGAAAATAATAGATATTTGAAAATGTGATATATTAACATTTTATTCGTTTTTACCTTTATCAACTCTTGAGAGTAGACTTATAGGACCTATTTTATGTAAAATGAGGTGCTAAATCCACTGGTGAAAACCGCGATGTCCTATTTTTAACCGTATAGCAGATCGAGTAAAATGAAGAATAATAGATATTTGATAATGTGATAAATAAACATTTTATTCGTTTGTACCTTTATCAACTCTTGATAGTAGACTTATAGGACTTATTTTATGTAAAATGAGGTGCTTAATCCACTGGTGAAAACCGCGATGTCCTATCTTTAACCGTTTAGGAGATCGAGTAAAATGGAAAATAATAGATATTTGAAAATGTGATATATTAACATTTTATTCGTTTTTACCTATATCAACACTTGAGAGTAGACTTATAGGACCTATTTTATGTAAAATGAGGTGCTAAATCCACTGGTGAAAACCGCGATGTCCTATCTTTAACCGTTTAGGAGATCAAGTAAAATTGAGAATAATAGATATTTGAAAATGTGATATATAAAAATTTTATTCGTTTGTACCTTGATCAACTCTTGAGGGTAGACTTATAGGACCTATTTTATGTAAAATGAGGTGCTAAATCCGCTGGTGAAAACCGCGACGTCCTATCTTTAACCGTTTAGGAAATCGAGTAAAATGGAGAATAATAGATATTTGAAAATGTGATATATAAACATTTTATTCGTTTGTACCTTTATCAACTTTTGAGGGTAGACTTAAAGGACTTATTTTATGTAAAATGAGGTGCTAAATCCATTGGTTAAAACCGCGATGTCCTATCTTTAACCGTTTAGGAGATCGAGTAAAACGGAGAATAATAGATATTTGAAAATGTGATATATATACATTTTATTCGTTTGTACCTTGATCAACTCTTGAGGGTAGACTTATATTACTTATTTTATGTAAAATGAGGTGCTAAATCCACTGGTAAATACCGCGAACTCCTATCTTTAACCGTTTAGGAGATCAAGTAAAATTGAGAATAATAGATATTTGAAAATGTGATATATAAAAATTTTATTCGTTTGTACCTTTATCAACTCTTGAGAGTAGACTTATAGGACTTATTTTATGTAAAATGAGGTGCTAAATCCACTGGTATAAACCGCGATGTCCTATCTTTAACCGTTTAGGAGATCGAGTAAAATGGAGAATAATAGATATTTGAAAATGTGATAAATAAACATTTTATTCGTTTGTACCTTTATCAACTCTTGAGAGTAGACTTATAGGACTTATTTTATGTAAAATGAGGTGCTTAATCCACTAGTGAAGACCGCGATGTCCTATCTTTAACCGTTTAGGAGATCGAGTAAAATGGAGAATAATAGATATTTGATAATGTGATATATAAACATTTTATTCCTTTGTACCTTTATCAACTCTTGAGAGTAGACTTATAAGACCTATTTTATGTAAAATGAGGTGCTAAATCCACTGGTAAAAACCGCGATGTCCTATCTTTAACCGTTTAGGAGATCGAGTAAAATGGAGAATAATAGATATTTGAAAATGAGATATATAAACATTTTATACGTTTGTACCTTTATCAACTCTTGAGAAAAGGCTTATAAGACTTATTTTATGTAAAATGAGGTGCTTAATTCATTGGTGAAAACCGCGATGTCCTATCTTTAACCGTTTAGGAGATCGAGTAAAATGGAGAATAATAGATATTTGAAAATGTGATATATAAACATTTTATTCGTTTGTACCTTGATCAACTCTTGAGGGTAGACTTATAGGACTTATTTTATGTAAAATGAGGTGCTAAATCCACTGGTAAAAACCGCGATGTCCTATCTTCAACCGTTTAGAAGATGGAGTAAAATGGAGAATAATAGATATTTGAAAATGTGATATATAAACATTTTATTCGTTTGTACCTTTATCAACTCTTGAGAGTAGACTTATAGGACTTATTTTATGTAAAATCAGGTGCTAAATCAATTGGTATAAACCGCGATGTCCTATCTTTAACCGTTTAGGAGATCGAGTAAAATGGAGAATAATAGATATTTGACAATGTGATATATAAACATTTTATTCGTTTGTACCTTTATCAACCCTTGAGAGTAGACTTATAGGACATATTTTATGTAAAATGAGGTGCTAAATCCACTGGTGAAAACCGCGATGTCCTATCTTTAACCGTTTAGGAGATCGAGTAAATTGGAAAATAATAGATATTTGACAATGTGATATATAAACATTTTATTCGTTTGTACCTTTATCAACCCTTGAGAGTAGACTTATAGGACATATTTTATGTAAAATGAGGTGCTAAATCCACTGGTAAAAACCGCGATCTCCTATCGTTAACCGTTTAGGAGATCAAGTAAAATTGAGAATAATAAATATTTGAAAATGAGATATATAAAAATTTTATTCGTTTGTACCTTTATCAACTCTTGAGAGTAGACTTATAGGACTTATTTTATGTAAAATGAGGTGCTAAATCCACTGGTGAAAACCGCGATGTCCTATCTTTAACCGTTTAGGAGATCGAGTAAAATGGAGAATAATAGTAATTTGAAAATGTGATATATAAACATTTTATTCGTTTTTACCTTTATCAACTCTTGAGAATAGACTTATAGGACCTATTTTATGTAAAATGAGGTGCTAAATCCACTGGTGAAAACCGCGATGTGATATCTTTAACAGTTTAGGAGATCGAGTAAAATGGAGAATAATAGATATTTGACAATGTGATATATAAACATTTTATTCGTTTGTACCTTGATCAACTCTTGAGGGTAGACTTATATTACTTATTTTATGTAAAATGAGGTGCTAAATCCACTGGTAAATACCGCGAACTCCTATCTTTAACCGTTTAGGAGATCAAGTAAAATTGAGAATAATAGATATTTGAAAATGTGATATATAAAAATTTTATTCGTTTGTACCTTTATCAACTCTTGAGAGTAGACTTATAGGACTTATTTTATGTAAAATGAGGTGCTAAATCCACTGGTATAAACCGCGATGTCCTATCTTTAACCGTTTAGGAGATCGAGTAAAATGGAGAATAATAGATATTTGAAAATGTGATAAATAAACATTTTATTCGTTTGTACCTTTATCAACTCTTGAGAGTAGACTTATAGGACTTATTTTATGTAAAATGAGGTGCTTAATCCACTAGTGAAGACCGCGATGTCCTATCTTTAACCGTTTAGGAGATCGAGTAAAATGGAGAATAATAGATATTTGATAATGTGATATATAAACATTTTATTCCTTTGTACCTTTATCAACTCTTGAGAGTAGACTTATAAGACCTATTTTATGTAAAATGAGGTGCTAAATCCACTGGTAAAAACCGCGATGTCCTATCTTTAACCGTTTAGGAGATCGAGTAAAATGGAGAATAATAGATATTTGAAAATGAGATATATAAACATTTTATACGTTTGTACCTTTATCAACTCTTGAGAAAAGGCTTATAAGACTTATTTTATGTAAAATGAGGTGCTTAATTCATTGGTGAAAACCGCGATGTCCTATCTTTAACCGTTTAGGAGATCGAGTAAAATGGAGAATAATAGATATTTGAAAATGTGATATATAAACATTTTATTCGTTTGTACCTTGATCAACTCTTGAGGGTAGACTTATAGGACTTATTTTATGTAAAATGAGGTGCTAAATCCACTGGTAAAAACCGCGATGTCCTATCTTCAACCGTTTAGAAGATGGAGTAAAATGGAGAATAATAGATATTTGAAAATGTGATATATAAACATTTTATTCGTTTGTACCTTTATCAACTCTTGAGAGTAGACTTATAGGACTTATTTTATGTAAAATCAGGTGCTAAATCAATTGGTATAAACCGCGATGTCCTATCTTTAACCGTTTAGGAGATCGAGTAAAATGGAGAATAATAGATATTTGACAATGTGATATATAAACATTTTATTCGTTTGTACCTTTATCAACCCTTGAGAGTAGACTTATAGGACATATTTTATGTAAAATGAGGTGCTAAATCCACTGGTGAAAACCGCGATGTCCTATCTTTAACCGTTTAGGAGATCGAGTAAAATGGAAAATAATAGATATTTGACAATGTGATATATAAACATTTTATTCGTTTGTACCTTTATCAACCCTTGAGAGTAGACTTATAGGACATATTTTATGTAAAATGAGGTGCTAAATCCACTGGTAAAAACCGCGATCTCCTATCGTTAACCGTTTAGGAGATCAAGTAAAATTGAGAATAATAAATATTTGAAAATGAGATATATAAAAATTTTATTCGTTTGTACCTTTATCAACTCTTGAGAGTAGACTTATAGGACTTATTTTATGTAAAATGAGGTGCTAAATCCACTGGTGAAAACCGCGATGTCCTATCTTTAACCGTTTAGGAGATCGAGTAAAATGGAGAATAATAGTAATTTGAAAATGTGATATATAAACATTTTATTCGTTTTTACCTTTATCAACTCTTGAGAATAGACTTATAGGACCTATTTTATGTAAAATGAGGTGCTAAATCCACTGGTGAAAACCGCGATGTGATATCTTTAACAGTTTAGGAGATCGAGTAAAATGGAGAATAATAGATATTTGAAAATGTGATATATAAACATTTTATTCGTTTTTACCTTTATCAACTCTTGAGGGTAGACCTATTGGACCTATTTTATGTAAAATGAGATTCTAAATCCTTTGGTGGAAGCCGCGATGTCCTATCTTTAACCGTTTAGGAGATCGAGTGAAATGGAGAATAATAGATATTTGATAATGTGATATATAAATATTTTATTCGTTTGTACCTTTAACAACCCTTGAGAGTAGACTTATAGGACATATTTTATGTAAAATGAGGTGCTAAATTAACTGGTGGAAACCGCGATGTTCTATCTTTAACCGTTTAGGAGATCGAGTAAAACGGAGAATAATAGATATTTGAAAATGTGATATATATACATTTTATTCGTTTGTACCTTGATCAACTCTTGAGGGTAGACTTATAGGACATATTTTATGTAAAATGAGGTGCTAAATTAACTGGTGGAAACCGCGATGTTCTATCTTTAACCGTTTAGGAGATCGAGTAAAACGGAGAATAATAGATATTTGAAAATGTGATAAATAAACATTTTATTCGTTTGTACCTTTATCAACCCTTGAGAGTAGACTTATAGGACATATTTTATGTAAAATGAGGTGCTAAATCCACTGGTAAAAACCGCGATGTTCTATCTTTAACCGTTTAGGAGATCGAGTAAAATGGAGAATAATAGATATTTGAAAATGTGATATATAAACATTTTATTCGTTTGTACCTTGATAAACTCTTGAGGGTAGACTTATAGGACTTATTTTATGTAAAATGAGGTTCTAAATCCACTGGTGAAAACCGCGATGTCCTATCTTTAACCGTTTAGCAGATCGAGTAAAGTGAAGAATAATAGATATTTGATAATGTGATATATAAACATTTTATTCGTTTGTACCTTTATCAACTCTTGAGAGTAGACTTATAGGACTTATTTTATGTAAAATGAGGTGCTAAATCCACTGGTGAAAACCGCGATGTCCTATCTTTAACCGTTTAGGAGATCGAGTAAAACGGAGAATAATAGATATTTGAAAATGTGATATATATACATTTTATTCGTTTGTACCTTGATCAACTCTTGAGGGTAGACTTATATTACTTATTTTATGTAAAATGAGGTGCTAAATCCACTGGTAAATACCGCGAACTCCTATCTTTAACCGTTTAGGAGATCAAGTAAAATTGAGAATAATAGATATTTGAAAATGAGATATATAAAAATTTTATTCGTTTGTACCTTTATCAACTCTTGAGAGTAGACTTATAGGACTTATTTTATGTAAAATAAGGTGCTAAATCCACTGGTATAAACCGCGATGTCCTATCTTTAACCGTTTAGGAGATCGAGTAAAATGGAGAATAATAGATATTTGAAAATGTGATATATAAACATTTTATTCGTTTGTACCTTTATCAACTCTTGAGAGTAGACTTATAGGACTTATTTTATGTAAAATGAGGTGCTAAATCCACTAGTGGAGACCGCGATGTCCTATCTTTAACCGTTTAGGAGATCGAGTAAAATGGAGAATAATAGATATTTGATAATGTGATATATAAACATTTTATTCCTTTGTACCTTTATCAACTCTTGAGAGTAGACTTATAAGACTTGTTTTATGTAAAATGAGGTGCTAAGTCCACTGGTAAAAACCGCGATGTCCTATCTTTAACCGTTTAGGAGATCGAGTAAAATGGAAAATAATAGATATTTGAAAATGAGATATATAAACATTTTATACGTTTGTACCTTTATCAACTCTTGAGAAAAGGCTTATAAGACTTATTTTATGTAAAATGAGGTGCTTAATTCATTGGTGAAAACCGCGATGTCCTATCTTTAACCGTTTAGGAGATCGAGTAAAATGGAGAATAATAGATATTTGAAAATGTGATATATAAACATTTTATTCGTTTGTACCTTGATCAACTCTTGAGGGTAGACTTATAGGACTTATTTTATGTAAAATGAGGTGCTAAATCCACTGGTAAAAACCGCGATGTCCTATCTTCAACCGTTTAGAAGATGGAGTAAAATGGAGAATAATAGATATTTGAAAATGTGATATATAAACATTTTATTCGTTTGTACCTTTATCAACTCTTGAGAGTAGACTTATAGGACTTATTTTATGTAAAATAAGGTGCTAAATCAATTGGTATAAACCGCGATGTCCTATCTTTAACCGTTTAGGAGATCGAGTAAAATGGAGAATAATAGATATTTGACAATGTGATATATAAACATTTTATTCGTTTGTACCTTTATCAACCCTTGAGAGTAGACTTATAGGACATATTTTATGTAAAATGAGGTGCTTAATCCACTGGTGAAAACCGCGATGTCCTATCTTTAACCGTTTAGGAGATCGAGTAAAATGGAAAATAATAGATATTTGAAAATGTGATATATTAACATTTTATTCGTTTTTACCTTTATCAACTCTTGAGAGTAGACTTATAGGACCTATTTTATGTAAAATGAGGTGCTAAATCCACTGGTGAAAACCGCGATGTCCTATTTTTAACCGTATAGCAGATCGAGTAAAATGAAGAATAATAGATATTTGATAATGTGATAAATAAACATTTTATTCGTTTGTACCTTTATCAACTCTTGATAGTAGACTTATAGGACTTATTTTATGTAAAATGAGGTGCTTAATCCACTGGTGAAAACCGCGATGTCCTATCTTTAACCGTTTAGGAGATCGAGTAAAATGGAAAATAATAGATATTTGAAAATGTGATATATTAACATTTTATTCGTTTTTACCTATATCAACACTTGAGAGTAGACTTATAGGACCTATTTTATGTAAAATGAGGTGCTAAATCCACTGGTGAAAACCGCGATGTCCTATCTTTAACCGTTTAGGAGATCAAGTAAAATTGAGAATAATAGATATTTGAAAATGTGATATATAAAAATTTTATTCGTTTGTACCTTGATCAACTCTTGAGGGTTAGACTTATAGGACCTATTTTATGTAAAATGAGGTGCTAAATCCGCTGGTGAAAACCGCGACGTCCTATCTTTAACCGTTTAGGAAATCGAGTAAAATGGAGAATAATAGATATTTGAAAATGTGATATATAAACATTTTATTCGTTTGTACCTTTATCAACTTTTGAGGGTAGACTTAAAGGACTTATTTTATGTAAAATGAGGTGCTAAATCCATTGGTAAAAACCGCGATGTCCTATCTTTAACCGTTTAGGAGATCGAGTAAAACGGAGAATAATAGATATTTGAAAATGTGATATATATACATTTTATTCGTTTGTACCTTGATCAACTCTTGAGGGTAGACTTATATTACTTATTTTATGTAAAATGAGGTGCTAAATCCACTGGTAAATACCGCGAACTCCTATCTTTAACCGTTTAGGAGATCAAGTAAAATTGAGAATAATAGATATTTGAAAATGTGATATATAAAAATTTTATTCGTTTGTACCTTTATCAACTCTTGAGAGTAGACTTATAGGACTTATTTTATGTAAAATGAGGTGCTAAATCCACTGGTATAAACCGCGATGTCCTATCTTTAACCGTTTAGGAGATCGAGTAAAATGGAGAATAATAGATATTTGAAAATGTGATAAATAAACATTTTATTCGTTGTACCTTTATCAACTCTTGAGAGTAGACTTATAGGACTTATTTTATGTAAAATGAGGTGCTTAATCCACTAGTGAAGACCGCGATGTCCTATCTTTAACCGTTTAGGAGATCGAGTAAAATGGAGAATAATAGATATTTGATAATGTGATATATAAACATTTTATTCCTTTGTACCTTTATCAACTCTTGAGAGTAGACTTATAAGACCTATTTTATGTAAAATGAGGTGCTAAATCCACTGGTAAAAACCGCGATGTCCTATCTTTAACCGTTTAGGAGATCGAGTAAAATGGAGAATAATAGATATTTGAAAATGAGATATATAAACATTTTATACGTTTGTACCTTTATCAACTCTTGAGAAAAGGCTTATAAGACTTATTTTATGTAAAATGAGGTGCTTAATTCATTGGTGAAAACCGCGATGTCCTATCTTTAACCGTTTAGGAGATCGAGTAAAATGGAGAATAATAGATATTTGAAAATGTGATATATAAACATTTTATTCGTTTGTACCTTGATCAACTCTTGAGGGTAGACTTATAGGACTTATTTTATGTAAAATGAGGTGCTAAATCCACTGGTAAAAACCGCGATGTCCTATCTTCAACCGTTTAGAAGATGGAGTAAAATGGAGAATAATAGATATTTGAAAATGTGATATATAAACATTTTATTCGTTTGTACCTTTATCAACTCTTGAGAGTAGACTTATAGGACTTATTTTATGTAAAATCAGGTGCTAAATCAATTGGTATAAACCGCGATGTCCTATCTTTAACCGTTTAGGAGATCGAGTAAAATGGAGAATAATAGATATTTGACAATGTGATATATAAACATTTTATTCGTTTGTACCTTTATCAACCCTTGAGAGTAGACTTATAGGACATATTTTATGTAAAATGAGGTGCTAAATCCACTGGTGAAAACCGCGATGTCCTATCTTTAACCGTTTAGGAGATCGAGTAAATTGGAAAATAATAGATATTTGACAATGTGATATATAAACATTTTATTCGTTTGTACCTTTATCAACCCTTGAGAGTAGACTTATAGGACATATTTTATGTAAAATGAGGTGCTAAATCCACTGGTAAAAACCGCGATCTCCTATCGTTAACCGTTTAGGAGATCAAGTAAAATTGAGAATAATAAATATTTGAAAATGAGATATATAAAAATTTTATTCGTTTGTACCTTTATCAACTCTTGAGAGTAGACTTATAGGACTTATTTTATGTAAAATGAGGTGCTAAATCCACTGGTGAAAACCGCGATGTCCTATCTTTAACCGTTTAGGAGATCGAGTAAAATGGAGAATAATAGTAATTTGAAAATGTGATATATAAACATTTTATTCGTTTTTACCTTTATCAACTCTTGAGAATAGACTTATAGGACCTATTTTATGTAAAATGAGGTGCTAAATCCACTGGTGAAAACCGCGATGTGATATCTTTAACAGTTTAGGAGATCGAGTAAAATGGAGAATAATAGATATTTGACAATGTGATATATAAACATTTTATTCGTTTGTACCTTGATCAACTCTTGAGGGTAGACTTATATTACTTATTTTATGTAAAATGAGGTGCTAAATCCACTGGTAAATACCGCGAACTCCTATCTTTAACCGTTTAGGAGATCAAGTAAAATTGAGAATAATAGATATTTGAAAATGTGATATATAAAAATTTTATTCGTTTGTACCTTTATCAACTCTTGAGAGTAGACTTATAGGACTTATTTTATGTAAAATAAGGTGCTAAATCCACTGGTATAAACCGCGATGTCCTATCTTTAACCGTTTAGGAGATCGAGTAAAATGGAGAATAATAGATATTTGAAAATGTGATAAATAAACATTTTATTCGTTTGTACCTTTATCAACTCTTGAGAGTAGACTTATAGGACTTATTTTATGTAAAATGAGGTGCTTAATCCACTAGTGAAGACCGCGATGTCCTATCTTTAACCGTTTAGGAGATCGAGTAAAATGGAGAATAATAGATATTTGATAATGTGATATATAAACATTTTATTCCTTTGTACCTTTATCAACTCTTGAGAGTAGACTTATAAGACCTATTTTATGTAAAATGAGGTGCTAAATCCACTGGTAAAAACCGCGATGTCCTATCTTTAACCGTTTAGGAGATCGAGTAAAATGGAGAATAATAGATATTTGAAAATGAGATATATAAACATTTTATACGTTTGTACCTTTATCAACTCTTGAGAAAAGGCTTATAAGACTTATTTTATGTAAAATGAGGTGCTTAATTCATTGGTGAAAACCGCGATGTCCTATCTTTAACCGTTTAGGAGATCGAGTAAAATGGAGAATAATAGATATTTGAAAATGTGATATATAAACATTTTATTCGTTTGTACCTTGATCAACTCTTGAGGGTAGACTTATAGGACTTATTTTATGTAAAATGAGGTGCTAAATCCACTGGTAAAAACCGCGATGTCCTATCTTCAACCGTTTAGAAGATGGAGTAAAATGGAGAATAATAGATATTTGAAAATGTGATATATAAACATTTTATTCGTTTGTACCTTTATCAACTCTTGAGAGTAGACTTATAGGACTTATTTTATGTAAAATCAGGTGCTAAATCAATTGGTATAAACCGCGATGTCCTATCTTTAACCGTTTAGGAGATCGAGTAAAATGGAGAATAATAGATATTTGACAATGTGATATATAAACATTTTATTCGTTTGTACCTTTATCAACCCTTGAGAGTAGACTTATAGGACATATTTTATGTAAAATGAGGTGCTAAATCCACTGGTGAAAACCGCGATGTCCTATCTTTAACCGTTTAGGAGATCGAGTAAAATGGAAAATAATAGATATTTGACAATGTGATATATAAACATTTTATTCGTTTGTACCTTTATCAACCCTTGAGAGTAGACTTATAGGACATATTTTATGTAAAATGAGGTGCTAAATCCACTGGTAAAAACCGCGATCTCCTATCGTTAACCGTTTAGGAGATCAAGTAAAATTGAGAATAATAAATATTTGAAAATGAGATATATAAAAATTTTATTCGTTTGTACCTTTATCAACTCTTGAGAGTAGACTTATAGGACTTATTTTATGTAAAATGAGGTGCTAAATCCACTGGTGAAAACCGCGATGTCCTATCTTTAACCGTTTAGGAGATCGAGTAAAATGGAGAATAATAGTAATTTGAAAATGTGATATATAAACATTTTATTCGTTTTTACCTTTATCAACTCTTGAGAATAGACTTATAGGACCTATTTTATGTAAAATGAGGTGCTAAATCCACTGGTGAAAACCGCGATGTGATATCTTTAACAGTTTAGGAGATCGAGTAAAATGGAGAATAATAGATATTTGAAAATGTGATATATAAACATTTTATTCGTTTTTACCTTTATCAACTCTTGAGGGTAGACCTATTGGACCTATTTTATGTAAAATGAGATTCTAAATCCTTTGGTGGAAGCCGCGATGTCCTATCTTTAACCGTTTAGGAGATCGAGTGAAATGGAGAATAATAGATATTTGATAATGTGATATATAAATATTTTATTCGTTTGTACCTTTAACAACCCTTGAGAGTAGACTTATAGGACATATTTTATGTAAAATGAGGTGCTAAATCCACTGGTGGAAACCGCGATGACCTATCTTTAACCGTTTAGGAGATCGAGTAAAACGGAGAATAATAGATATTTGAAAATGTGATATATAAACATTTTATTCGTTCGTACCTTGATCAACACTTGAGGGTAGACTTATAGGACTTATTTTATGTAAAATGAGGTCCTGAACCCACTGGTAAATACCGCGATCTCCTATCTTTAACCGTTTAGGAGATCAAGTAAAATTAAGAATAATAGATATTTGAAAATGTGATATATAAAAATTTTATTCGTTTGTACCTCTATCAACTCTTGAGAGTAGACTTATAGGACTTATTTTATGTAAAATGCGGTGCTAAATCCACTGGTGAAAACCGCGATGTGATATCTTTAACCGTTTAGGAGATCGAGTAAAATGGAGAATAATAGATATTTGAAAATGTGATATATAAACATTTTATTCGTTTGTACCTTGATCAACTCTTGAGGGTAGACTTATAGGACTTATTTTATGTAAAATAAGGTGCTAAATTTACTGGTAAAAACCGCGATGTCCTATCTTTAACCGTTTAGAAGATGGAGTAAAATGGAGAATAATAGATATTTGATAATGTGATATATAAACATTTTATTCGTTTGTACCTTTAACAACCCTTGAGAGTAGACTTATAGGACATATTTTATGTAAAATGAGGTGCTAAATCCACTGGTGGAAACCGCGATGTCCTATCTTTAACCGTTTAGGAGATCGAGTAAAATGGAGAATAATAGATACTTGACAATGTGATATATAAACATTTTATTCGTTTGTACCTTGATCAACTCTTGAGAATAGACTTATAGGACCTATTTTATGTAAAATGAGGTGCTAAATCCACTGGTGAAAACCGCGATGTGATATCTTTAACCGTTTAGGAGATCGAGTGAAATGGAGAATAATAGATATTTGATAATGTGATATATAAACATTTTATTCGTTTGTACCTTTAACAACCCTTGAGAGTAGACTTATAGGACATATTTTATGTAAAATGAGGTGCTAAATTAACTGGTGGAAACCGCGATGTTCTATCTTTAACCGTTTAGGAGATCGAGTAAAATGGAGAATAATAGATATTTGAAAATGTGATATATAAACATTTTATTCGTTTGTACCTTGATCAACTCTTGAGGGTAGACTTATAGGACTTATTTTATGTAAAATAAGGTGCTAAATTTACTGGTAAAAACCGCGATGTCCTATCTTTAACCGTTTAGGAGATCGAGTAAAACGGAGAATAATAGATATTTGAAAATGTGATATATAAACATTTTATTCGTTCGTACCTTGATCAACTCTTGAGGGTAGACTTATAGGACTTATTTTATGTAAAATGAGGTGCTAAATCCACTGGTAAATACCGCGATATCCTATCTTTAACCGTTTAGGAGATCAAGTAAAATTGAGAATAATAGATATTTGAAAATGTGATGTATAAAAATTTTATTCGTTTGTACCTCTATAAACTCTTGAGAGTAGACTTATAGGACTTATTTTCTGTAAAATGAGGTGCTAAATCCACTGGTGAAAACCGCGATGTGATATCTTTAACCGTTTAGGAGATCGAGTAAAATGGAGAATAATAGATATTTGAAAATGTGATATATAAACATTTTATTCGTTTTTACCTTTATCAACTCTTGAGAATAGACATATAGGACCTATTTTATGTAAAATGAGGTTCTACATCCACTGGTGTAAACCGCGATGTCCTATCTTTAACCGTTTAGCAGATCGAGTAAAATGAAGAATAATAGATATTTGATATTGTGATTTATAAACATTTTATTCGTTTGTACCTTTATCAACCCTTGAGAGTAGACTTATAGGACATATTTTATGTAAAATGAGGTGCTAAATCCACTGGTAAAAACCGCGATTTCCTATCTTTAACCGTTTAGGAGATCGAGTAAAATGGAGAATAATAGATATTTGAAAATGTGATATATAAACATTTTATTCGTTTGTACCTTGATCAACTCTTGAGGGTAGACTTATAGGACTTATTTTATGTAAAATGAGGTGCTAAATCCACTGGTAAAAACCGCGATGTCCTATCTTTAACCGTTTAGAAGATGGAGTAAAATGGAGAATAATAGATATTTGAAAATGAGATATATAAACATTTTATACGTTTGTACCTTTATCAACTCTTGAGAAAAGGCTTATAAGACTTATTTAATGTAAAATGAGGTGCTAAATCCACTGGTGAAAACCGCGATATCCTATCTTTAACCGTTTAGGAGATCGAGTAAAATGGGGAATAATAGATATTTGACAATGTGATATATAAACATTTTATTCGTTTGTACCTTGATTAACTCTTGAGGGTAGACTTATAGGACTTATTTTATGTAAAATAAGGTGCTAAATCCACTGGTGAAAACCGCGATGTCCTATCTTTAACCGTTTAGGAGATCGAGTAAAATGGAGAATAATGGATATTTGAAAATGTGATATATAAACATTTTATTCGTTTGTACCTTGATCAACTCTTGAGAGTAGACTTATAGGACATATTTTATGTAAAATGAGGTTCTAAATCCACTGGTGAAAACCGCGATGTCCTATCTTTAACCGTTTAGCAGATCGAGTAAAATGAAGAATAATAGATATTTAAAAATGTGATATATTAAATTTTATTCGTTTTTACCTTTATCAACTCTTGAGAGTAGACTTAAAGGACCTATTTTATGTAAAATGAGGTGCTAAATCCACTGGTGAAAACCGCGATGTGATATCTTTAACCGTTTAGGAGATCGAGTAAAATGGAGAATAATAGATATTTGAAAATGTGATATATAAACATTTTATTCGTTTTTACCTTTATCAACTCTTAAGAATAGACTTATAGGACCTATTTTATGTAAAATAAGGTTCTAAATCCACTGGTGAAAACCGCGATGTCCTATCTTTAACAGTTTAGCAGATCGAGTTAAATGAAGAATAATAGATATTTGATAATGTGATATATAAACATTTTATTCGTTTGTACCTTTATCAACTCTTGAGAGTAGACTTATAGGACTTATTTTATGTAAAATAAGGTGCTAAATCAATTGGTATAAACCGCGATGTCCTATCTTTAACCGTTTAGGAGATCGAGTAAAATGGAGAATAATAGATATTTGACAATGTGATATATAAACATTTTATTCGTTTGTACCTTTATCAACCCTTGAGAGTAGACCTATAGGACATATTTTATGTAAAATGAGGTGCTAAATCCACTGGTGAAAACCGCGATGTCCTATCTTTAACCGTTTAGGAGATCGAGTAAAATGGAAAATAATAGATATTTGAAAATGTGATATATAAACATTTTATTTGTTTTTACCTTTATCAACTCTTGAGAATAGACTTATAGGACCTATTTTATGTAAAATGAGGTTCTAAATCCACTGGTGAAAACCGCGATGTCCTATTTTTAACCGTTTAGCAGATCGAGTAAAATGAAGAATAATAGATATTTGATAATGTGATATATAAACATTTTATTCGTTTGTACCTTTATCAACTCTTGATAGTAGACTTATAGGACTTATTTTTTGTAAAATGAGGTGCTTAATCCACTGGTGAAAACCGCGATGTCCTATCTTTAACCGTTTAGGAGATCGAGTAAAATGGAAAATAATAGATATTTGAAAATGTGATATATAAACATTTTATTCGTTTGTACCTTTATCAACCCTTGAGAGTAGACTTATAGGACATATTTTATGTAAAATGAGGTGCTAAGTCCACTGGTGAAAACCGCGATGTCCTATCTTTAACCATTTAGGAGATCAAGTAAAATTGAGAATAATAGATATTTGAAAATGTGATATATAAAAATTTTATTCGTTTGTACCTTGATCAACTCTTGAGGGTAGACTTAAAGGACCTATTTTATGTAAAATGAGGTGCTAAATCCACTGGTGAAAACCGCGATGTGATATCTTTAACCGTTTAGGAGATCGAGTAAAATGGAGAATAATAGATATTTGAAAATGTGATATATAAACATTTTATTCGTTTGTACCTTGATCAACTCTTGAGGGTAGACTTATAGGACTTATTTTATGTGAAATGAGGAGCTAAATCCACTGGTAAAAACCGCGATGTCCTATCTTTAACCGTTTAGGAGATCGAGTAAAATGGAGAATAATAGATATTTGAAAATGTGATATATAAACATTTTATTCGTTTTTACCTTTATCAACTCTTGAGGGTAGACTTATAGGACCTATTTTATGTAAAATGAGATTCTAAATCCTTTGGTGGAAACCGCGATGTCCTATCTTTAACCGTTTAGGAGATCGAGTGAAATGGAGAATAATAGATATTTGATAATGTGATATATAAATATTTTATTCGTTTGTACCTTTAACAACCCTTGAGAGTAGACTTATAGGACATATTTTATGTAAAATGAGGTGCTAAATCCACTGGTGGAAACCGCGATGACCTATCTTTAACCGTTTAGGAGATCGAGTAAAACGGAGAATAATAGATATTTGAAAATGTGATATATAAACATTTTATTCGTTTGTACCTTTAACAACCCTTGAGAGTAGACTTATAGGACATATTTTATGTAAAGTGAGGTGCTAAATCCACTGGTGAAAACCGCGATGTGATATCTTTAACCGTTTAGGAGATCGAGTGAAATGAAGAATAATAGATATTTGATAATGTGATATATAAACATTTTATTCGTTTGTACCTTTAACAACCCTTGAGAGTAGACTTATAGGACATATTTTATGTAAAATGAGGTGCTAAATCAACTGGTGGAAACCGCGATGTGATATCTTTAACCGTTTAGGAGATCGAGTAAAATGGAGAATAATAGATATTTGAAAATGTGTTATATAAACATTTTATTCGTTTGTACCTTTATCAACTCTTGAGAGTAGACTTATAGGACTTATTTTATGTAAAATGAGGTGCTAAATCCACTAGTGAAGACCGCGATGTCCTATCTTTAACCGTTTAGGAGATCGAGTAAAATGGAGAATAATAGATATTTGATAATGTGATATATAAACATTTTATTCCTTTGTACCTTTATCAACTCTTGAGAGTAGACTTATAAGACTTATTTTATGTAAAATGAGGTGCTAAATCCACTGGTAAAAACCGCGATGTCCTATCTTTAACCGTTTAGGAGATCGAGTAAAATGGAGAATAATAGATATTTGAAAATGAGATATATAAACATTTTATACGTTTGTACCTTTATCAACTCTTGAGAAAAGGCTTATAAGACTTATTTTATGTAAAATGAGGTGCTTAATTCATTGGTGAAAACCGCGATGTCCTATCTTTAACCGTTTAGGAGACCGAGTAAAATGGAGAATAATAGATATTTGAAAATGTGATATATAAACATTTTATTCGTTTGTACCTTGATCAACTCTTGAGAGTAGACTTATAGTACTTATTTTATGTAAAATGAGGTGCTAAATCCACTGGTAAAAACCGCGATGTCCTATCTTTTACCGTTTAGGAGATCGAGTAAAATGGAAAATAATAGATATTTGAAAATGTGATATATAAACATTTTATTCGTTTTTACCTTTATCAACTCTTGAGAGTAGACTTATAGGACCTATTTTATGTAAAATGAGATTCTTAATCCACTGGAGAAAACCGCGATGTCCGATCTTTAACCGTTTAGGAGATCGAGTGAAATGGAGAATAATAGATATTTGATAATGTGATATATAAACATTTTGTTCGTTTGTACCTTTAACAACCCTTGAGAGTAGACTTATAGGACATATTTTATGTAAAATGAGGTGCTAAATCCACTGGTGGAAACCGCGATGTCCTATCTTTAACTGTTTAGGAGATCAAGTAAAATTGAGAATAATAGATATTTGAAAATGTGATATATAAACATTTTATTCGTTTGTACCTTTATCAACTCTTGAGAGTAGACTTATAGGTCTTATTTTATGTAAAATAAGGTGCTAAATCCACTGGTGAGTCCGCGATGTCCTATCATTAACCGTTTAGGAGATCGAGTAAAATGGAGAATAATAGATATTTGAAAATGTGATATATAAACATTTTATTCGTTTGTACCTTTATCAACTCTTGAGAGTAGACTTATAGAACCTATTTTATGTAAAATGAGGTGCTAAATCCACTGGTGAAAACCGCGATGTCCTGTCTTTAACCGTTTAGGAGATCGAGTAAAATGGAAAATAATAGATATTTGACAATGTGATATATAAACATTTTATTCGTTTGTACCTTGATCAACTCTTGAGGGTAGACTTATAGGACCTATTTTATGTAAAATGAGGTGCTAAATCTACTGGTGAAAACCGCGATGTCCTATCTTTAACCGTTTAGGAGATCGAGTAAAATGGAGAATAATGGATATTTGAAAATGTGATATATAAACATTTTATTCGTTTGTACCTTTATCAACCCTTGAGAGTAGACTTATAGGACATATTTTATGTAAAATGAGGTGCTAAATCCACTGGTAAAAACCGCGATGTCCTATCTTTAACCGTTTAGAAGATGGAGTAAAATGGAGAATAATAGATATTTGAAAATGTGATATATAAACATTTTATTCGTTTGTACCTTCATCAACTCTTGAGAGTAGACTTATAGAACTTATTTTATGTAAAATGAGGTGCTAAATCCACTGGTGAAAACCGCGATGTCCTATCTTTAACCGTTTAGGAGATCGAGTAAAATGGAGAATAATAGTAATTTGAAAATGTGATATATAAACATTTTATTCGTTTTTACCTTTATCAACTCTTGAGAGTAGACTTATAGGACCTATTTTATGTAAAATGAGGTTCTAAATCCACTGGTGGAAACCGCGATGTCTTATCATTAACCGTTTAGGAGATCGAGTAAAATGGAGAATAATAGATATTTGAAAATGTGATATATAAACATTTTATTCGTTTGTACCTTGATTAACTCTTGAGGGTAGACTTATAGGACTTATTTTATGTAAAATGAGGTGCTAAATCCACTGGTAAAAACCGCGATGTGCCATCTTTAACCGTTTAGAAAATCGAGTAAAATGGAGAATAATAGATATTTGAAAATGTGATATATAAACATTTTATTCGTTTGTACCTTGATCTACTCTTGAGAGTAGACTTATAGGACCTATTTTATGTAAAATGAGGTGCTAAATCCACTGGTAAAAACCGCGATGTCTTATCATTAACCGTTTAGGAGATCGAGTAAAATGGAGAATAATAGATATTTGAAAATGTGATATATAAACATTTTATTCGTTTGTACCTTGATTAACTCTTGAGGGTAGACTTATAGGACTTATTTTATGTAAAATGAGGTGCTGAATCCACTGGTAAAAACCGCGATGTGCCATCTTTAACCGTTTAGAAAATCGAGTAAAATGGAGAATAATAGATATTTGAAAATGTGATATATAAACATTTTATTCGTTTGTACCTTGATCTACTCTTGAGGGTAGACTTATAGGACTTATTTTATGTAAAATGAGGTGCTAAATCCACTGGTAAAAACCGCGATGTCCTATCTTTAACCGTTTAGATGATGGAGTAAAATGGAGAATAATAGATATTTGAAAATGTGATATATAAACATTTTATTCGTTTGTACCTTGATCTACTCTTGAGGGTAGACTTATAGGACTTATTTTATGTAAAATGAGGTGCTAAATCCACTGGTAAAAACCGCGATGTCCTATCTTTAACCGTTTAGGAGATCGAATAAAATGGAGAATAATAGATATTTGAAAATGTGATATATAAACATTTTATTCGTTTTTACCTTTATCAACTCTTGAGAGTTGACTTTTAGGACCTATTTTATGTAAAATGAGGTTCTAAATCCACTGGTGAAAACCGCGATGTCCTATCTTTAACCGTATAGGAGATCGAGTAAAATGAAGAATAATAGATATTTGATAATGTGATATATAAACATTTTATTCGTTTGTACCTTTATCAACTTTTGAGAGTAGACTTATAGGACTTATTTTATGTAAAATGATTTGCTTAATCCACTGGTGAAAACCGCGATGTCCTATCTTTAACCGTTTAAGAGATCGAGTAAAATGGAGAATAATAGATATTTGAAAATGTGATATATAAACATTTTATTCGTTTGTACCTTGATTAACTCTTGAGGGTAGACTTATAGGACTTATTTTATGTAAAATGAGGTGCTAAATCCACTGGTAAAAACCGCGATGTGCCATCTTTAACCGTTTAGAAAATCGAGTAAAATGGAGAATAATAGATATTTGAAAATGTGATATATAAACATTTTATTCGTTTGTACCTTGATCTACTCTTGAGAGTAGACTTATAGGACCTATTTTATGTAAAATGAGGTGCTAAATCCACTGGTAAAAACCGCGATGTCTTATCATTAACCGTTTAGGAGATCGAGTAAAATGGAGAATAATAGATATTTGAAAATGTGATATATAAACATTTTATTCGTTTGTACCTTGATTAACTCTTGAGGGTAGACTTATAGGACTTATTTTATGTAAAATGAGGTGCTAAATCCACTGGTAAAAACCGCGATGTGCCATCTTTAACCGTTTAGAAAATCGAGTAAAATGGAGAATAATAGATATTTGAAAATGTGATATATAAACATTTTATTCGTTTGTACCTTGATCTACTCTTGAGGGTAGACTTATAGGACTTATTTTATGTAAAATGAGGTGCTAAATCCACTGGTAAAAACCGCGATGTCCTATCTTTAACCGTTTAGATGATGGAGTAAAATGGAGAATAATAGATATTTGAAAATGTGATATATAAACATTTTATTCGTTTGTACCTTGATCTACTCTTGAGGGTAGACTTATAGGACTTATTTTATGTAAAATGAGGTGCTAAATCCACTGGTAAAAACCGCGATGTCCTATCTTTAACCGTTTAGGAGATCGAATAAAATGGAGAATAATAGATATTTGAAAATGTGATATATAAACATTTTATTCGTTTTTACCTTTATCAACTCTTGAGAGTTGACTTTTAGGACCTATTTTATGTAAAATGAGGTTCTAAATCCACTGGTGAAAACCGCGATGTCCTATCTTTAACCGTATAGGAGATCGAGTAAAATGAAGAATAATAGATATTTGATAATGTGATATATAAACATTTTATTCGTTTGTACCTTTATCAACTTTTGAGAGTAGACTTATAGGACTTATTTTATGTAAAATGATTTGCTTAATCCACTGGTGAAAACCGCGATGTCCTATCTTTAACCGTTTAAGAGATCGAGTAAAATGGAGAATAATAGATATTTGAAAATGTGATATATAAACATTTTATTCGTTTGTACCTTGATCAACTCTTGAGTGTAGACTTATAGGACTTATTTTATGTAAAATGAGGTGATATATCCACTGGTAAAAACCGCGATGTCCTATCTTTAACCGTTTAGGAGATGGAGTAAAATGGAGAATAATAGATATTTGAAAATGTGATATATAAACATTTTATTCGTTAGTACCTTTATCAACTCTTGAGAGTAGACTAATAGGACATATTTTATGTAAAATGAGGTGCTAAATCCACTGGTAAAAACCGCGATGTCCTATCTTTTACCGTTTAGGAGATCGAGTAAAATGGAGAATAATAGATATTTGAAAATGTGATATATAAACATTTTATTCGTTTGTACCTTTCTCAACTCTTGAGAGTAGACTTATAGGTCTTATTTTATGTAAAATAAGGTGCTAAATCCTCTGGTGAAATCCGCGATGTCCTATCATTAACCGTTTAGGAGATCGAGTAAAATGGAGAATAATAGATATTTGAAAATGTGATATATAAACATTTTATTCGTTTGTACCTTTATCAACTCTTGAGAGTAGACTTATAGGACTTATTTTATGTAAAATGAGGTGCTAAATCCACTGGTGAAAACCGCGATGTCCTATTTTTAACCGTATTAGAGATCAAGTAAAATGGAGAATAATAGATATTTGATAATGTGATATATAAACATTTTATTCGCTTGTATCTTTATCAACTCTTGAGAGTAGACTTATAGGACTTATTTTATGTAAAATGAGGTGCTAAATCCACTGGTAAAAACCGCGATGTCCTATCTTTTACCGTTTAGGAGATCGAGTAAAATGGAAAATAATAGATATTTGAAAATGTGATATATAAACATTTTATTCGTTTTTACCTTTATCAACTCTTGAGAGTAGACTTATAGGACCTATTTTATGTAAAATGAGATTCTTAATCCACTGGAGAAAACCGCGATGTCCGATCTTTAACCGTTTAGGAGATCGAGTGAAATGGAGAATAATAGATATTTGATAATGTGATATATAAACATTTTGTTCGTTTGTACCTTTAACAACCCTTGAGAGTAGACTTATAGGACATATTTTATGTAAAATGAGGTGCTAAATCCACTGGTGGAAACCGCGATGTCCTATCTTTAACTGTTTAGGAGATCAAGTAAAATTGAGAATAATAGATATTTGAAAATGTGATATATAAACATTTTATTCGTTTGTACCTTTATCAACTCTTGAGAGTAGACTTATAGGTCTTATTTTATGTAAAATAAGGTGCTAAATCCACTGGTGAGTCCGCGATGTCCTATCATTAACCGTTTAGGAGATCGAGTAAAATGGAGAATAATAGATATTTGAAAATGTGATATATAAACATTTTATTCGTTTGTACCTTTATCAACTCTTGAGAGTAGACTTATAGGTCTTATTTTATGTAAAATAAGGTGCTAAATCCACTGGTGAGTCCGCGATGTCCTATCATTAACCGTTTAGGAGATCGAGTAAAATGGAGAATAATAGATATTTGAAAATGTGATATATAAACATTTTATTCGTTTGTACCTTTATCAACTCTTGAGAGTAGACTTATAGAACCTATTTTATGTAAAATGAGGTGCTAAATCCACTGGTGAAAACCGCGATGTCCTGTCTTTAACCGTTTAGGAGATCGAGTAAAATGGAAAATAATAGATATTTGACAATGTGATATATAAACATTTTATTCGTTTGTACCTTGATCAACTCTTGAGGGTAGACTTATAGGACCTATTTTATGTAAAATGAGGTGCTAAATCTACTGGTGAAAACCGCGATGTCCTATCTTTAACCGTTTAGGAGATCGAGTAAAATGGAGAATAATGGATATTTGAAAATGTGATATATAAACATTTTATTCGTTTGTACCTTTATCAACCCTTGAGAGTAGACTTATAGGACATATTTTATGTAAAATGAGGTGCTAAATCCACTGGTAAAAACCGCGATGTCCTATCTTTAACCGTTTAGAAGATGGAGTAAAATGGAGAATAATAGATATTTGATAATGTGATATATAAACATTTTATTCGTTTGTACCTTTAACAACCCTTGAGAGTAGACTTATAGGACATATTTTATGTAAAATGAGGTGCTAAATCCACTGGTGGAAACCGCGATGTCCTATCTTTAACTGTTTAGGAGATCAAGTAAAATTGAGAATAATAGATATTTGAAAATGTGATATATAAACATTTTATTCGTTCGTACCTTGATCAACTCTTGAAGGTAGACTTATAGGACTTATTTTATGTAAAATGAGGTGCTAAATCCACTGGTAAATACCGTGATCTCCTATCTTTAACCGTTTAGGAGATCAAGTAAAATTGAGAATAATAGATATTTGAAAATGTGATATATAAAAATTTTATTCGTTTGTACCTTTAACAACCCTTGAGAGTAGACTTATAGGACATATTTTATGTAAAATGAGGTGCTAAATCAACTGGTGGAAACCGCGATGTCCTATCTTTAACCGTTTAGGAGATCGAGTAAAATGGAGAATAATAGATATTTGATAATGTGATATATAAACATTTTATTCGTTTGTACCTTTAACAACCCTTGAGAGTAGACTTATAGGACATATTTTATGTAAAATGAGGTGTTAAATCCACTGGTAAATACCGTGATCTCCTATCTTTAACCGTTTAGGAGATCAAGTAAAATTGAGAATAATAGATATTTGAAAATGTGATATATAAACATTTTATTCGTTTGTACCTTTAACAACCCTTGAGAGTAGACTTATAGGACATATTTTATGTAAAATGAGGTGCTAAATCAACTGGTGGAAACCGCGATGTCCTATCTTTAACCGTTTAGGAGATCGAGTAAAATGGAGAATAATAGATATTTGATAATGTGATATATAAACATTTTATTCGTTTGTACCTTTAACAACCCTTGAGAGTAGACTTATAGGACATATTTTATGTAAAATGAGGTGCTAAATCCACTGGTGGAAACCGCGATGTCCTATCTTTAACTGTTTAGGAGATCAAGTAAAATTGAGAATAATAGATATTTGAAAATGTGATATATAAACATTTTATTCGTTCGTACCTTGATCAACTCTTGAAGGTAGACTTATAGGACTTATTTTATGTAAAATGAGGTGCTAAATCCACTGGTAAATACCGTGATCTCCTATCTTTAACCGTTTAGGAGATCAAGTAAAATTGAGAATAATAGATATTTGAAAATGTGATATATAAAAATTTTATTCGTTTGTACCTTTATCAACTCTTGAGAGTAGACTTATAGGACTTATTTTATGTAAAATGGGGTGCTTAATCCACTGATGAAAACCGCGATGTCCTATCTTTAACCGTTTAGGAGATCGAGTAAAATTGAAAATAATAGATATTTGAAAATGTGATATATAAAAATTTTATTAGTTTGTACCTTTATCAACTCTTGAGAGTAGACTTATAGGACTTATTTTATGTAAAATGGGGTGCTTAATCCACTGATGAAAACCGCGATGTCCTATCTTTAACCGTTTAGGAGGTCGAGTAAAATTGAAAATAATAGATATTTGAAAATAAGATATATAAAAATTTTATTAGTTTGTACCTTTATCAACTCTTGAGAGTAGACTTATAGGACTTATTTTATGTAAAATGGGGTGCTTAATCCACTGATGAAAACCGCGATGTCCTATCTTTAACCGTTTAGGAGATCGAGTAAAATGGAGAATAATAGATATTTGAAAATGTGATATATAAACATTTTATTCGTTTTTACCTTTATCAACTCTTGAGAATAGACTTATAGGACTTACTTAATGTAAAATGAGGTGCTAAATCCACTGGTGAAAATCGCGATGTCCTATCTTTAACCGTTTAGGAGATCGAGTAAAATGGAGAATAATAGATATTTGATAATGTGATATATAAACATTTTATTCGTTTGTACCTTTATCAACTCTTGAGAGTAGACTTATAGGACTTATTTTATGTAAAATAAGGTGCTAAATCCACTGGTGAAAACCGCGATGTCCTATCTTTAACCGTTTAGGAGATCAAGTAAAATGGAGAATAATAGATATTTGAAAATGTGATATATAAACATTTTATTCGTTTGTACCTTTATCAACCCTTGAGAGTAGACTTATAGGACATATTTTATGTAAAATGAAGTGCTAAATCCACTGGTAAAAACCGCGATGTCCTATCTTTTACCGTTTAGGAGATCGAGTAAAATGGAGAATAATAGATATTTGAAAATGTGATATATAAACATTTTATTCGTTTGTACCTTTATCAACTCTTGAGAGTAGACTTATAGGACTTATTTTATGTAAAATGAGGTGCTAAATCCACTGGTGAAAACCGCGATGTCCTATTTTTAACCGTATTAGAGATCAAGTAAAATGTAGAATAATAGATATTTGATAATGTGATATATAAACATTTTATTCGCTTGTATCTTTATCAACTCTTGAGAGTAGACTTATAGGACTTATTTTATGTAAAATGAGGTGCTAAATCCACTGGTAAAAACCGCGATGTCCTATCTTTTACCGTTTAGGAGATCGAGTAAAATGGAAAATAATAGATATTTGAAAATGTGATATATAAACATTTTATTCGTTTTTACCTTTATCAACTCTTGAGAGTAGACTTATAGGACCTATTTTATGTAAAATGAGATTCTTAATCCACTGGAGAAAACCGCGATGTCCGATCTTTAACCGTTTAGGAGATCGAGTGAAATGGAGAATAATAGATATTTGATAATGTGATATATAAACATTTTATTCGTTTGTACCTTTAACAACCCTTGAGAGTAGACTTATAGGACATATTTTATGTAAAATGAGGTGCTAAATCCACTGGTGGAAACCGCGATGTCCTATCTTTAACTGTTTAGGAGATCAAGTAAAATTGAGAATAATAGATATTTGAAAATGTCATATATAAACATTTTATTCGTTCGTACCTTGATCAACTCTTGAAGGTAGACTTATAGGACTTATTTTATGTAAAATGAGGTGCTAAATCCACTGGTAAATACCGTGATCTCCTATCTTTAACCGTTTAGGAGATCAAGTAAAATTGAGAATAATAGATATTTGAAAATGTGATATATAAAAATTTTATTCGTTTGTACCTTTATCAACTCTTGAGAGTAGACTTATAGAACTTATTTAATGTAAAATGAGGTGCTAAATCCACTGGTGAAAACCGCGATGTGATATCTTTAACCGTTTAGCAGATCGAGTAAAGTGAAGAATAATAGATATTTGATAATGTGATATATAAACATTTTATTCGTTTGTACCTTTATCAACTCTTGAGAGTAGACTTATAGGACTTATTTTATGTAAAATGGGGTGCTTAATCCACTGATGAAAACCGCGATGTCCTATCTTTAACCGTTTAGGAGATCGAGTAAAATTGAAAATAATAGATATTTGAAAATGTGATATATAAAAATTTTATTAGTTTGTACCTTTATCAACTCTTGAGAGTAGACTTATAGGACTTATTTTATGTAAAATGGGGTGCTTAATCCACTGATGAAAACCGCGATGTCCTATCTTTAACCGTTTAGGAGGTCGAGTAAAATTGAAAATAATAGATATTTGAAAATAAGATATATAAAAATTTTATTAGTTTGTACCTTTATCAACTCTTGAG
Organism: Silvanus unidentatus; assembly: GCA_963930825.1. NCBI lineage: Eukaryota > Metazoa > Arthropoda > Insecta > Coleoptera > Silvanidae > Silvanus > Silvanus unidentatus. The sequence continues at coordinate 1,362 of CAWVOD010000043.1, read as the reverse complement.
AGTAGACTTATAGGACTTATTTTATGTAAAATGGGGTGCTTAATCCACTGATGAAAACCGCGATGTCCTATCTTTAACCGTTTAGGAGATCGAGTAAAATGGAAAATAATAGATATTTGAAAATGTGATATATAAACATTTTATTCGTTTTTACCTTTATCAACTCTTGAGAATAGACTTATAGGACTTACTTAATGTAAAATGAGGTGCTAAATCCACTGGTGAAAACCGCGATGTCCTATCTTTAACCGTTTAGGAGATCGAGTAAAATGGAGAATAATAGATATTTGATAATGTGATATATAAACATTTTATTCGTTTGTACCTTTATCAACTCTTGAGAGTAGACTTATAGGACTTATTTTATGTAAAATAAGGTGCTAAATCCACTGGTGAAAACCGCGATGTCCTATCTTTAACCGTTTAGGAGATCTAATAAAATGGAGAATAATAGATATTTGAAAATGTGATATATAAACATTTTATTCGTTTTTACCTTTATCAACTCTTGAGAGTTGACTTTTAGGACCTATTTTATGTAAAATGAGGTTCTAAATCCACTGGTGAAAACCGCGATGTCCTATCTTTAACCGTATAGGAGATCGAGTAAAATGAAGAATAATAGATATTTGATAATGTGATATATAAACATTTTATTCGTTTGTACCTTTATCAACTTTTGAGAGTAGACTTATAGGACTTATTTTATGTAAAATGATTTGCTTAATCCACTGGTGAAAACCGCGATGTCCTATCTTTAACCGTTTAAGAGATCGAGTAAAATGGAGAATAATAGATATTTGAAAATGTGATATATAAACATTTTATTCGTTTGTACCTTGATTAACTCTTGAGGGTAGACTTATAGGACTTATTTTATGTAAAATGAGGTGCTAAATCCACTGGTAAAAACCGCGATGTGCCATCTTTAACCGTTTAGAAAATCGAGTAAAATGGAGAATAATAGATATTTGAAAATGTGATATATAAACATTTTATTCGTTTGTACCTTGATCTACTCTTGAGAGTAGACTTATAGGACCTATTTTATGTAAAATGAGGTGCTAAATCCACTGGTAAAAACCGCGATGTCTTATCATTAACCGTTTAGGAGATCGAGTAAAATGGAGAATAATAGATATTTGAAAATGTGATATATAAACATTTTATTCGTTTGTACCTTGATTAACTCTTGAGGGTAGACTTATAGGACTTATTTTATGTAAAATGAGGTGCTAAATCCACTGGTAAAAACCGCGATGTGCCATCTTTAACCGTTTAGAAAATCGAGTAAAATGGAGAATAATAGATATTTGAAAATGTGATATATAAACATTTTATTCGTTTGTACCTTGATCTACT
>CAWVOD010000042.1:0-130000 GCA_963930825.1 Silvanus unidentatus | reverse complement strand
ATTTTATTCGTTTGTACCTTTATCAACTCTTGAGAGTAGACTTATAAGACTTATTTTAAGTAAAATGAGGTGCTAAATCCACTAGTGAAAACCTCGATGTCCTATCTTTAACCGTTTATGAGATCGAGTAAAATGGAGAATAATAGATATTTGAAAATGTGATATATAAACATTTTATTCGTTTTTACCTTTATCAACTCTTGAGAGTAGACTTATAGGACCTATTTTATGTTAAATGAGGTGCTAAATCCACTGGTGAAAACCGCGATGTCCTATCTTTAACCGTTTAGGAGATCGAGTAAAATGGAGAATAATAGAAATTTGAAAATGTGATATATTAACATTTTATTCGTTTTTACCTTTATCAACTCTTGAGAGTAGACTTATAGAACCTATTTTATGTAAAATAAGGTGCTAAATCCACTGGTGAAAACCGCGATGTCCTATCTTTAACCGTTTAGGATATCGAGTAAAATGGATATTAATAGATATTTGAAAATGTGATATATAAACATATTATTTGTTTGCACCTTTATCAACTCTTGAGAGTAGACTTATAGGACTTAATTTATGTAAAATGAGGTGCTAAATCCACTGGTGAAAACCGCGATGTTTTATCTTGAACCGTTTAGGAGATCGAGTTTAATGGATATTAATAGATATTTGAAAATGTGATATATAAACATTTTATTCGTTTGTACCTTTATCAACTTTTGAGAGTAGACTAATAGGACTTATTATATGTAAAATGAGGTGCTAAATCTACTGGTGAAAACCGCGATGTCCTATTTTTAACCGTTTAGGAGATCGAGTAAAATGGAGAATAGTAGATATTTTATAATGTGATATATAAACATTTTATTCGTTTGTACCTTTATCAACTCTTGAGAGTAGACTTATAAGACTTATTTTAAGTAAAATGAGGTGCTAAATCCACTAGTGAAAACCGCGATGTCCTATCTTTAACCGTTTAGGAGATCGAGTAAAATAGAGAATAATAGAAATTTGAAAATGTGATATATAAACATTTTATTCGTTTGTACTTTTATCAACTCTTGAGAGTAGACTTATAGGACTTATTTTATGTAAAATATAGTGCTAAATCCACTGGTGAAAACCGCGATGTCCTATCTTTAACCGTTTAGGAGATCGAGTAAAATGGAGAATAATAGAAATTTGAAAATGTGATATATTAACATTTTATTCGTTTTTACCTTTATCAACTCTTGAGAGTAGACTTATAGAACCTATTTTATGTAAAATGAGGTGCTAAATCCACTGGTGAAAACCGCGATGTTCTATCTTTAACCGTTTAGGAGATCGAGTAAAATGGAGAATAATAGATATTTGATAATGTGATATATAAACATTTTATTCGCTTGTACCTTTATCAACTCTTGAGAGTAGACTTATAAGACTTATTTCATGTAAAATAAGGTGCTAAATCTACTGGTGAAAACCGCAATGTCCTATCTTTAACCGTTTAGGAGATCGAGTAAAATGGAGAATAATAGATATTTGAAAATGTGATATATAAACATTTTATTCGTTTGTACCTTTATCAACTCTTGAGAGTAGACTTATAAGACTTATTTCATGTAAAATGAGGTGCTTAATGTACTGGTGAAAACCGCGATGTCCTATCTTTAACCGTTTAGGAGATCGAGTAAAATGGAGAATAATAGATATTTGAAAATGTGATATATAAACATTTTATTCGTTTTTACCTTTTTCAACTCTTGAGAGTAGACTTATAGGACTTATTTTATGTAAAATGAGGTGCTAAATCCACTGGTGAAAACCCCGATGTCCTATCTTGAACCGTTTAGGAGATCGAGTAAAATGGAGAATAATAGATATTTGAAAATGTGATATATAAACATTTTATTCGTTTTTACCTTTTTCAACTCTTGAGAGTAGACTTATAGGACTTATTTTATGTAAAATGAGGTGCTAAATCTACTGGTGAAAACCGCGATGTCCTATCTTCAACCATTTAGGAGATCGAGTAAAATAGAGAATAATAGAAATTTGAAAATGTGATATATAAACATATTATTTGTTTGCACCTTTATCAACTCTTGAGAGTAGACTTATAGGACTTAATTTATGTAAAATGAGGTGCTAAATCCACTGGTGAAAACCGCGATGTCCTATCTTTAACCGTTTAGGAGATCGAGTAAAATGGAAAATAATAGATATTTGAAAATGTGATATATAAACATTTTATTCGTTTGTACCTTTATCAACCCTTGAGAGTAGACTTATAAGACTTATTTTATGTAAAATGAGGTGCTAAATCCACTGGTTAAAACCGCGATGTCATATCTTTAACCGTTTAGGAGATCGAGTAAATTGGAGAATAATAGATATTTGAAAATGTGATATATAAACATTTTATTTGTTTGTACCTTTATCAACTCTTGAGAGTAGACTTATAGGACTTTTTTATGTAAAATAAGGTGCTAAATATACTGGTGAAAACCGCGATGTCCTATCTTGAACCGTTTAGGAGATCGAGTTTAATGGATATTAATAGATATTTGAAAATGTGATATATAAACATTTTATTTGTTTGTACCTTTATCAACTCTTGAGAGTAGACTTATAAGACTTATTTTATGTAAAATGAGGTGCTAAATCCACTGGTTAAAACCGCGATGTCCTATCTTTAACCGTTTAGGAGATCGAGTAAAATGGAGAATAATAGATATTTGAAAATGTGATATATAAACATTTTGTTCGTTTGTACCTTGATCAACTCTTGAGAGTACACTTATAGGACTTATTTTATGTAAAATTAGGTGCTAAATCCACTGGTGAAAACCCCGATGTCCTATCTTTAACCGTTTAGGAGATCGAGTAAAATGGAGAATAATAGAAATTTGAAAATGTGATATATAAACATTTTATTCGTTTTTACCTTTATCAACTCTTGAGAGTAGACTTATAGAACCTATTTTATGTAACATGAGGTGCTAAATCCACTGGTGAAAACCGCGATGTCCTATCTTTAACCGTTTAGGATATCGAGTAAAATGGATATTAATAGATATTTGAAAATGTGATATATAAACATTTTATTCGTTTGTACCTTTATCAACTCTTGAGAGTAGACTTATAATAGTTATTTTATGTAAAATGAGGTGCTAAATCTACTGGTGAAATCCGCGATGTCCTATCTTTAACCGTTTAGGAGATCGAGTAAAATGGAGAATAATAGATATTTTATAATGTGATATATAAACATTTTATTCGTTTGTACCTTTATCAACTCTTGAGAGTAGACTTATAAGACTTATTTTAAGTAAAATGAGGTGCTAAATCCACTAGTGAAAACCGCGATGTCCTATCTTTAACCGTTTAGGAGATCGAGTAAAATAGAGAATAATAGAAATTTGAAAATGTGATATATAATCATTTTATTCGTTTTTACCTTTATCAACTCTTGAGAGTAGACTTATAGGACCTATTTTATGTAAAATGAGGTGCTAAATCCACTGGTGAAAACCGCGATGTCCTATCTTTAACCGTTTAGGAGATCGAGTAAAATGGAGAATAATAGAAATTTGAAAATGTGATATATAAACATTTTATTCGTTTTTACCTTTATCAACTCTTGAGAGTAGACTTATAGAACCTATTTTATGTAACATGAGGTGCTAAATCCACTGGTGAAAACCGCGATGTCCTATCTTTAACCGTTTAGGAGATCGAGTAAAATGGAGAATAATAGATATTTGATTATGTGATATATAAACATTTTATTCGCTTGTACCTTTATCAACTCTTGAGAGTAGACTTATAAGACTTATTTCATGTAAAATAAGGTGCTAAATCTACTGGTGAAATCCGCAATGTCCTATCTTTAACCGTTTAGGAGATCGAGTAAAATGGAGAAAAATAGAAATTTGAAAATGGGATATATTAACATTTTATTCGTTTGTTCCTTTATCAACTCTTGAGAGTAGACTCATAAGACTTATTTCATGTAAAATGAGGTGCTAAATGTACTGGTGAAAACCGCGATGTCCTATCTTTAACCGTTTAGGAAATCGAGTAAAATGGAGAATAATAGATATTTGAAAATGTGATATATAAACATTTTATTCGTTTGTACCTTTATCAACTCTTGAGAGTAGACTTATAAGACTTATTTCATGTAAAATGAGGTGCTAAATGTACTGGTGAAAACCGCGATGTCCTATCTTTAACCGTTTAGGAGATCGAGTAAAATGGAGAATAATAGATATTTGAAAATGTGATATATAAACATTTTATTCGTTTTTACCTTTTTCAACTCTTGAGAGTAGACGTATAGGACCTATTTTATGTAACATGAGGTGCTAAATCCACTGGTGAAAACCGCGATGTCCTATCTTTAACCGTCTAGGAGATCGAGTAAAATGGAGAATAATAGATATTTGATAATGTGATATATAAACATTTTATTCGTTTGTACATTTATCAACTCTTGAGAGTAGACTTATAGGACTTATTTTATGTAAAATGAGGTGCTAAATCCACTGGTGAAAACCGCGATGTCCTATCTTTAACCGTTTAGGAGATCGAGTGAAATGGAGAATAATAGATATTTGAAAATGTGATATATAAACATTTTATTCGTTTGTAACTTTATCAACTCTTGTGAGTAGACGTATAGGACCTATTTTATGTAACATGAGGTGCTAAATCCACTGGTGAAAACCGCGATGTCCTATCTTTAACCGTTTAGGAGATCGAGTAAAATGGAGAATAATAGATATTTGATAATGTGATATATAAACATTTTATTCGCTTGTACCTTTATCAACTCTTGAGAGTAGACTTATAAGACTTATTTCATGTAAAATAAGGTGCTAAATCTACTGGTGAAAACCGCAATGTCCTATCTTTAACCGTTTAGGAGATCGAGTAAAATGGAGAAAAAAAGAAATTTGAAAATGGGATATATTAACATTTTATTCGTTTGTTCCTTTATCAACTCTTGAGAGTGGACTCATAAGACTTATTTCATGTAAAATGAGGTGCTAAATGTACTGGTGAAAACTGCGATGTCCTATCTTTAACCGTTTAGGAGATCGAGTAAAATGGAGAATAATAGATAATTGAAAATGTGATATATAAACATTTTATTCGTTTTTACCTTTATCAACTCTTGAGAGTAGACTTATAGGACCTATTTTACGTAAAATGAGGTGCTGAATTCACTGGTGAAAACCGCGATGTCCTATCTTTAACCGTTTAGGAGATCGAGTAAAATGGAGAATAATAGATATTTGAAAATGTGATATATAAACTATTTATTCGTTTGTACCTTTATCAACTCTTGAGAGTAGACTTATAGGACTTATTTTATGTAAGATAAGGTGCTAAATCCACTGGTAAAAACCGCGATGTCCTATCTTTAACCGTTTATGAGATCGAGTAAAATGGAGAATAATAGATATTTGATAATGTGATATATAAACATTTTATTCGTTTGTACTTTTATCAACTCTTGAGAGTAGACTTATAAGACTTATTTCATGTAAAATGAGGTGCTAAATCTACTGGTGAATGCCGCGATGTCCTATCTTTAACCGTTTAGGAGATCGAGTAAAATGGAAAATAATAGATATTTGAAAATGTGATATATAAACATTTTATTCGTTTTTACCTTTATCAACTCTTGAGAGTAGACTTATAGGACTTATTTTATGTAAAATATAGTGCTAAATTCACTGGTGAAAACCGCGATGTCCTATCTTTAACCGTTTAGGAGATCGAGTAAAATGGAGAATAATAGATATTTGAAAATGTGATATATAAACATTTTATTCGTTTGTACCTTTATCAACTCTTGAGAGTAGATTTATAGGACTTATTTTATGTAAAATAAGGTGCTAAATCCACTGGTAAAAACCGCGATGTTCTATCTTTAACCGTTTAAGCGATCGAGTAAAACTGATAATAACAGATATTTGAAAATGTGATATATAAACATTTTATTCGTTTGTAACTTTATCAACTGTTGAGAGTAGACTTATAAGACTTATTTTAAGTAAAATGAAGTGCTAAATCCACTGGTGAAAACCGCGATGTCCTATCTTTAACCGTTTAGGAGATCGAGTAAAATGGAGAATAATAGATATTTGAAAATGTGATATATAAACATTTTATTCGTTTTTACCTTTATCAACTCTTGAGAGTAGACTTATAGGACTTATTTTATGTAAAATATAGTGCTAAATTTACTAGTGAAACCCGCGATGTCCTATCTTTAACCGTTTAGGAGATCGAGTAAAATGGAGAATAATAGATATTTGAAAATGTGATATATAAACATTTTATTCGTTTGTACCTTTATCAACTCTTGAGAGTAGACTTATAAGACTTATTTCATGTAAAATGAGGTGCTAAATCTACTGGTGAAAACCGCGATGTCCTATCTTTAACCGTTTAGGAGATCGGGTAAAATGGAGAATAATAGATATTTGATAATGTGATATATAAACATTTTATTCGTTTGAACCTTTATCAACTCTTGAGAGTAGACTTATAAGACTTATTTTAAGTAAAATGAGGTGCTAAATCCACTGGTGAAAACCGCGATGTCCTATCTTTAATTGTTTAGGAGATCGAGTAAAATGGAGAATAATAGATATTTGAAAATGTGATATATAAACATTTTATTCGTTTGTACCTTTATCAACTCTTGAGAGTAGACTTATAGGACTTATTTTATGAAAATGAGGTGCCAAATCCACTGGTGAAATCCGCGGTGTCCTATGTTTAACCGTTTAGGAGATCGAGTAAAATGGAGAATAATAGATATTTGAAAATGTGATATATAAACATTTTATTCGTTTGTACCTTTATCAACTCTTAAGAGTAGACTTATAGGACATATTTTATGTAAAATGAGATGCTAAATCCACTGGTGAAAACCGCGATGTCCTATCTTTAACCGTTTAGGAGATGGAGTAAAATGGAGAATAATAGATATTTGAAAATGTGACATATAAACATTTTATTCGTTTGTACCTTTATCAACTCTTAAAAGTAGACTTATAGGACTTATTTTATGTAAAATGAGATGCTAAATCCACTGGTGAAAACCGCGATGTCCTATCTTTAACCGTTTAGGAGATCGAGTAAAATGGAAAATAATAGATATTTGAAAATGTGATATATAAACATTTTATTCGTTTTTACCTTTATCAACTCTTGAGAGTAGACTTATAGGACCTATTTTATGTAAAATGAGGTGCTAAATCCACTGGTGAAAACCTCGATGTCCTATCTTTAACCGTTTAAAAGATCGAGTATAATGGAGAATAATAGATATTTGAAAATGTGATATATAAACATTTTATTCGTTTGTACCTTTATCAACTCTTAAGAGTAGACTTATAGGACTTATTTTATGTAAAATGAGATGCTAAATCCACTGGTGAAAACCGCGATGTCCTATCTTTAACCGTTTAGGAGATGGAGTAAAATGGAGAATAATAGATATTTGAAAATGTGACATATAAACATTTTATTCGTTTGTACCTTTATCAACTCTTAAAAGTAGACTTATAGGACATATTTTATGTAAAATGAGATGCTAAATCCACTGGTGAAAACCGCGATGTCCTATCTTGAACCGTATAGGAGATCGAATAAAATGGAGAAAAATAAATATTTGAAAATGTGATATATAAACATTTTATTCGTTTTTACCTTTATCAACTCTTGAGAGTAGACTTATAAGACTTATTTCATGTAAAATGAGGTGCTAAATCTACTGGTGAAAACCGCGATGTCCTATCTTTAACCTTAGGAGATCGAGTGAAATGGAAAATAATAGATATTTGAAAATGTGATATATAAACATTTTATTCGTTTTTACCTTTATCAACTCTTGAGAGTAGACTTATAGGACCTATTTTATGTAAAATGAGGTGCTAAATCCACTGGTGAAAACCTCGATGTCCTATCTTTAACAGTTTAAAAGATCGAGTATAATGGAGAATAATAGATATTTGAAAATGTGATATATAAACATTTTATTCGTTTGTACCTTTATCAACTTTTGAGAGTAGACTTATAGGACTTATTATATGTAAAATGAGGTGCTAAATCCACTGGTGAAAACCGCGATGTCCTATCTTTAACCGTTTAGGAGATCGAGTGAAATGGAGAATAATAGATATTTTAAAATGTGATATATAAACATTTTATTCGTTTGTACCTTTATCAACTCTTAAGAGTAGACTTATAAGACTTATTTTAAGTAAAATGAGGTGCTAAATCCACTGGTGAAAACCGCGATGTCCTATCTTTAACCGTTTAAAAGATCGAGTATAATGAAGAATAATAGATATTTTAAAATGTGATATTTGAACATTTTATTCGTTTGTACCTTTATCAACTCTTGAGAGTAGACTTATAGGACTTATTTTATGTAAAATAAGGTGCTAAATCCACGGGTGAAAACCGCGATGTCCTATCTTTAACCGTTTAAAAGATTGAGTAAAATGGAGAATAATAGATATTTGAAAATGTGATATATAAACATTTTATTCGTTTGTACCTTTATCAACCCTTGAGAGTAGACTTATAGGACATATTTTATGTAAAATGAGGTGCTAAATCCTCTGGTGAAAACCGCGATGTCCTATCTATCACCGTCTAGGAGATCGAGTAAAATGGAGAATAATAGATATTTGAAAATGTGATATATAAACATTTTATCCGTTTGTAACTTTATCAACTCTTGAGAGTAGACTTATAGGAGTTATTTTATGTATAATGAGGTGCTAAATGTACTGGTGAAAACCGCGATGTCCTATCTTTAACCGTTTAGGAGATCGAGTAAAATGGAGAATAATAGATATTTGAAAATGTGAAATATAAACATTTTACTCGTTTGTACCTTTATCAACCCTTGAGAGTAGACTTATAGGACTTATTTTATGTAAAATGAGGTGCTAAATCCACTGGTTAAAACCGCGATGTCCTATCTTTAACCGTTTAGGAGATCGAGTAAAATGGAGAATAATAGATATTTGAAAATGTGATATATAAACATTTTATTTGTTTGTACCTTTATCAACTCTTGAGAGTAGACTTATAGGACTTATTTTATGTAAAATAAGGTGCTAAATCCACTGGTGAAAACCGCGATGTCCTATCTTTAACCGTTTAGGAGATTGAGTAAAATGGAGAATAATAGATATTTGAAAAAGTGATATATAAACATTTTATTCGTTTGTACCTTTATCAACCCTTGAGAGAAGACTTATAGGACATATTTTATGTGAAATGAGGTGCTAAATTCATTGGTGAAAACCGCGATGTCCTATCTATCACCGTTTAGGAGATCAAGTAAAATTGAGAATAATAGATATTTGAAAATGTGATATATAAAAATTTTATTCGTTTGTACTTTTATCAACTCTTGAGAGTAGACTTATTGGACTTATTTTATGTAAAATATAGTGCTAAATCCACTGGTGAAAACCGCGATATCCTATCTTTAACCGTTTAGGAGATCGAGTAAAATGGAGAATAATAGATATTTGAAAATGTGATATATAAACATTTTATTCGTTTGTACCTTTATCAACCCTTGAGAGTAGACTTATAAGACTTATTTTATGTAAAATGAGGTGCTAAATCCACTGGTTAAAACCGCGATGTCCTATCTTTAACCGTTTAGGAGATCGAGTAAAATAGAAAATAATAGATATTTGAAAATGTGATATACAAACATTTTATTCGTTTGCACCTTTATCAACTCTTGAGAGTAGACTTATAGGACTTATTTTATGTAAAATGAGGTGCTAAATCCACTGGTTAAAACCGCGATGTCTTATCTTTAACCGTTTAGGAGATCGAGTAAAATGGAAAATAATAGATATTTGAAAATGTGATATATAAACATTTTATTCGTTTGTACCTTTATCAACCCTTGAGAGTAGACTTATAGGACTTATTTTATGTAAAATGAGGTGCTAAATCCACTGGTTAAAACCGCGATGTCCTATCTTTAACCGTGTAGGAGATCGAGTAAAATGGAGAATAATAGATATTTGAAAATGTGATATATAAACATTTTATTTGTTTGTACCTTTATCAACTTTTGAGAGTAGACTTATAGGACTTATTTTATGTAAAATAAGGTGCTAAATCCACTGGTGAAAACCGCGATATCCTATCTTTAACCGTTTAGGAGATCGAGTAAAATGGAGAATAATAGATATTTGAAAATGTGATATATAAACATTTTATTCGTTTGTACCTTTATCAACCCTTGAGAGTAGACTTATAAGACTTATTTTATGTAAAATGAGGTGCTAAATCCACTGGTTAAAACCGCGATGTCCTATCTTTATCCGTTTAGGAGATCGAGTAAAATGGAGAATAATAGATATTTGAAAATGTGATATATAAACATTTTATTCGTTTTTACCTTTATCAACTCTTGAGAGTAGACTTATAGGACCTATTTTATGTAAAATGAGGTGCTGAATTCACTGGTGAAAACCGCGATGTCCTATCTTTAACCGTTTAGGAGATCGAGTAAAATGGAGAATAATAGATATTTGAAAATGTGATATAAAACATTTTATTCTTTTGTACCTTTATCAACTCTTGAGAGTAGACTTATAGGACTTATTTTATGTAAAATGAGGTGCTAAATCCACTGGTGAAAACCGCGATGTCCTATCTTTAACCGTTTCGGAGATCGAGTAAAATAGAAAATAATAGATATTTGAAAATGTGATATATAAACATTTTATTCGTTTATACCTTTATCAACTCTTAAGAGTAGACTTATAGGACTTATTTTATGTAAAATGGGGTGCTTAAACCACTGAAGAAAACCGCGATGTCCTATCTTTAACCGTTTAGGAGATGGAGTAAAATGGAGAATAATAGATATTTGAAAATGTGATATATAAACATTTTATTCGTTTGTACCTTTATCAACTCTTAAGAGTAGACTTATAGGACTTATTTTATGTAAAATGAGGTGCTAAATCCACTGGTGAAAACCGCGATGTCCTATTTTTAACCGTTTAGGAGATCGAGTAAAATGGATGATAATAGATATTTGAAAATGTGATATATAAACATTTTATTCATTTGTACCTTTATCAACTCTTGAGAGTAGACTTATAGGAGTTATTTTATGTAAAATATAGTGCTAAATCCACTGGTGAAAACCGCGATGTCCTATCTTTAACCGTTTAGGAGATCAAGTAAAATGGAGAATAATAGATATTTGAAAATGTGATATATAAACATTTTATTCTTTTGTACCTTTATCAACTCTTGAGAGTAGACTTATAGGACTTATTTTATGTAAAATGAGGTGCTAAATCCACTCGTGAAAACCGCGATGTCCTATTTTTAACCGTTGAGGAGATCGAGTAAAATAGAAAATAATAGATATTTGAAAATGTGATATATAAACATTTTATTCCTTTGTACCTTTATCAACTCTTGAGAGTAGACTTATAGGACTTATTTTATGTAAAATAAGGTGCTAAATCCACTAGTGAAAACCGCGATGTCCTATTTTTAACCGTTTAGGAGATCGAGTAAAATGGAGAATAATAGATATTTGAATAAGTGATATATAAACATTTTATTCGTTTGTACCTTTATCAACTCTTAAGAGTAGACTTATAGGACTTATTTTATGTAAAATGAGGTGCTAAATCCTCTGGTGAAAACCGCGATGTCCTATCTTGAACCGTTTAGGAGATCGAGTAAAATGGAGAATAATAGATATTTAAAAATGTGATATATACATTTTGTTCGTTTGTACCTTGATCAACTCTTGAGAGTAGACTTATAGGACTTATTTTATGTAAAATGAGGTGCTAAATCCACTGGTGAAAACCCCGATGTCCTATCTTGAACCGTTTAGGAGATCGAGTAAAATGGATATTAATAGATATTTGAAAATGTGATATATAAACATTTTATTCGTTTGTACCTTTATCAACATTTGAGAGTAGACTTATAGGACCTATTTTATGTAAAATGAGGTGCTAAATCCACTGGTGAAAACCACGATGTCCTATCTTTAACCGTTTAGGAGATCGAGTAAAATGGATAATAATAGATATTTGAAAATGTGATATATAAACATTTTATTCGTTTGTACCTTTATCAACATTTGAGAGTAGACTTATAGGACCTATTTTATGTAAAATGAGGTGCTAAATCCACTGGTGAAAACCACGATGTCCTATCTTTAACCGTTTAGGAGATCGAGTAAAATGGACAATAATAGATATTTGAAAATGTGATATATAAACATTTTATTCGTTTTTACCTTTATCAACTCTTTAGAATAGACTTATAGGACTTATTTTATGTAAAATGGGGTGCTTAATCCACTGATGAAAACCGCGATGTCCTATCTTTAACCGTTTAGGAGATGGAGTAAAATGGAGAATAATAGATATTTGAAAATGTGATATATACATTTTGTTCGTTTGTACCTTGATCAACTCTTGAGAGTAGACTTATGGGACTTATTTTATGTAAAATGAGGTGCTAAATCCACTGGTGAAAACCGCGATGTCCTATTTTTAACCGTTTAGGAGATCGAGTAAAATGGTTGATAATAGATATTTGAAAATGTGATATATAAACATTTTATTCGTTTGTAAATTTATCAACTCTTGAGAGTAGACTTATAGGAGTTATTTTATGTAAAATATAGTGCTAAATCCACTGGTGAAAACCGCGATGTCCTATCTTTAACCGTTTAGGAGATCAAGTAAAATGGAGAATAATAGATATTTGAAAATGTGATATATAAACATTTTATTCTTTTGTACCTTTATCAACTCTTGAGAGTAGACTTATAGGACTTATTTTATGTAAAATGAGGTGCTAAATCCACTCGTGAAAACCGCGATGTCCTATTTTTAACCGTTGAGGAGATCGAGTAAAATAGAAAATAATAGATATTTGAAAATGTGATATATAAACATTTTATTCCTTTGTACCTTTATAAACTCTTGAGAGTAGACTTATAGGACTTATTTTATGTAAAATAAGGTGCTAAATCCACTAGTGAAAACCGCGATGTCCTATTTTTAACCGTTTAGGAGATCGAGTAAAATGGAGAATAATAGATATTTGAATAAGTGATATATAAACATTTTATTCGTTTGTACCTTTATCAACTCTTAAGAGTAGACTTATAGGACTTATTTTATGTAAAATGAGGTGCTAAATCCTCTGGTGAAAACCGCGATGTCCTATCTTGATCCGTTTAGGAGATCGAGTAAAATGGAGAATAATAGATATTTGAAAATGTGATATATAAACATTTTATTCCTTTGTACCTTTATCAACTCTTGAGAGTAGACTTATAGGACTTATTTTATGTAAAATAAGGTGCTAAATCCACTAGTGAAAACCGCGATGTCCTATTTTTAACCGTTTAGGAGATCGAGTAAAATGGAGAATAATAGATATTTGAATAAGTGATATATAAACATTTTATTCGTTTGTACCTTGATCAACTCTTGAGAGTAGACTTATAGGACTTATTTTATGTAAAATGAGGTGCTAAATCCACTGGTGAAAACCCCGATGTCCTATCTTGAACCGTTTAGGAGATCGAGTAAAATGGATATTAATAGATATTTGAAAATGTGATATATAAACATTTTATTCGTTTGTACCTTTATCAACATTTGAGAGTAGACTTATAGGACCTATTTTATGTAAAATGAGGTGCTAAATCCACTGGTGAAAACCACGATGTCCTATCTTTAACCGTTTAGGAGATCGAGTAAAATGGACAATAATAGATATTTGAAAATGTGATATATAAACATTTTATTCGTTTTTACCTTTATCAACTCTTGAGAATAGACTTATAGGACTTATTTTATGTAAAATGGGGTGCTTAATCCACTGATGAAAACCGCGATGTCCTATCTTTAACCGTTTAGGAGATGGAGTAAAATGGAGAATAATAGATATTTGAAAATGTGATATATACATTTTGTTCGTTTGTACCTTGATCAACTCTTGAGAGTAGACTTATAGGACTTATTTTATGTAAAATGAGGTGCTAAATCCACTGGTGAAAACCGCGATGTCCTATTTTTAACCGTTTAGGAGATCGAGTAAAATGGTTGATAGTAGATATTTGAAAATGTGATATATAAACATTTTATTCGTTTGTACCTTTCTCAACTCTTGAGAGTAGACTTATAGGAGTTATTTTATGTAAAATATAGTGCTAAATCCACTGGTGAAAACCGCGATGTCCTATCTTTAACCGTTTAGGAGATCAAGTAAAATGGAGAATAATAGATATTTGAAAATGTGATATATAAACATTTTATTCTTTTGTACCTTTATCAACTCTTGAGAGTAGACTTATAGGACTTATTTTATGTAAAATGAGGTGCTAAATCCACTCGTGAAAACCGCGATGTCCTATTTTTAACCGTTGAGGAGATCGAGTAAAATAGAAAATAATAGATACTTGAAAATGTGATATATAAACATTTTATTCGTTTGTACCTTTATCAACATTTGAGAGTAGACTTATAGGACCTATTTTATGTAAAATGAGGTGCTAAATCCACTGGTGAAAACCGCGATGTCTTATCTTTAACCGTTTAGGAGATCGAGTAAAATAGAAAATAATAGATATTTGAAAATGTGATATATAAACATTTTATTCGTTTGTACCTTTATCAACTTTTGAGAGTAGACTAATAGGACTTATTATATGTTAAATGAGGTGCTAAATCCACTGGTGAAAACCGCAATTTCCTATCTTTAACCGTTTAAGAGATCGAGTAAAATGGAGAATAATAGATATTTGAAAATGTGATATATAAACATTTTATTCGTTTGTACCTTTATCAACTCTTGAGAGTAGATTTATTGGAGTTATTTTATGTAAAATGAGGTGCTAAATCCTCTTGTGGAAACCACGATGTCCTATCTTTAACCGTTTAGGAGATCGAGTAAAATGGAGAAAAATAGATATTTGAAAATGTGATATGTAATCATTTTATTCGTTTGTACCTATATCAACTCTTGAGAGTAGACTTATAGGAGTTATTTTATGTAAAATGAAGTGCTAAATCCTCTTGTGGAAACCGCGATGTCCTATCTTTAACCGTTTAGGAGATCAAGTAAAATGGAGAATAATAGATATTTGAAAATGTGATGTATAAACATTTTATTCTTTTGTACCTTTATCAACTCTTGAGAGTAGACTTATAGGACTTATTTTATGTAAAATGAGGTGCTAAATCCACTCGTGAAAACCGCGATGTCCTATTTTTAACCGTTGAGGAGATCGAGTAAAATAGAAAATAATAGATATTTGAAAATGTGATATATAAACATTTTATTCCTTTGTACCTTTATCAACTCTTGAGAGTAGACTTATAGGACTTATTTTATGTAAAATAAGGTGCTAAATCCACTAGTGAAAACCGCGATGTCCTATTTTTAACCGTTTAGGAGATCGAGTAAAATGGAGAATAATAGATATTTGAATAAGTGATATATAAACATTTTATTCGTTTGTACCTTTATCAACTCTTAAGAGTAGACTTATAGGACTTATTTTATGTAAAATGAGGTGCTAAATCCTCTGGTGAAAACCGCGATGTCCTATCTTGAACCGTTTAGGAGATCGAGTAAAATGGAGAATAATAGATATTTGAAAATGTGATATATACATTTTGTTCGTTTGTACCTTGTTCAACTCTTGAGAGTAGACTTATAGGACTTATTTTATGTAAAATGAGGTGCTAAATCCACTGGTGAAAACCCCGATGTCCTATCTTGAACCGTTTAGGAGATCGAGTAAAATGGATATTAATAGATATTTGAAAATGTGATATATAAACATTTTATTCGTTTGTACCTTTATCAACTCTTGAGAGTAGACTTATAGGACTTATTTTATGTAAAATGAGGTGCTAAATCCACTGGTGAAATCCGCGATGTCCTATCTTTAACCGTTTAGGAGATCGAGTAAAATGGATAATAATAGATATTTGAAAATGTGATATATAAATATTTTATTCGTTTGTACCTTTATCAACATTTGAGAGTAGACTTATAGGACCTATTTTATGTAAAATGAGGTGCTAAATCCACTAGTGAAAACCACGATGTCCTATCTTTAACCGTTTAGGAGATCGAGTAAAATGGAGAATAATAGATATTTGAAAATGTGATATATAAACATTTTATTCGTTTTTACCTTTATCAACTCTTGAGAATAGACTTATAGGACTTATTTTATGTAAAATGAGGTGCTAAATCCACTGGTAAAAACCGCGATGTCCTATTTTTAACCGTTTAGGAGATCGAGTAAAATGGATGATAATTGATATTTGAAAATGTGATATATAAACATTTTATTCGTTTGTACCTTTATCAACTCTTGAGAGTAGACTTATAGGAGTTATTTTATGTAAAATATAGTGTTAAATCCACTGGTGAAAACCGCGATGTCCTATCTTTAACCGTTTAGGAGATCAAGTAAAATGGAGAATAATAGATATTTGAAAATGTGATATAAAACATTTTATTCGTTTGTACCTTTATCAACTCTTGAGAGTAGACTTATAGGACTTATTTTATGTAAAATGAGGTGCTAAATCCACTGGTGAAAACCGCGATGTCCTATCTTTAACCGTTTAGGAGATCGAGTAAAATAGAAAATAATAGATATTTGAAAATGTGATATATAAACATTTTATTCGTTTGTACCTTTATCAACTCTTAAGAGTAGACTTATAGGACTTATTTTATGTAAAATGGGGTGCTTAAACCACTGAAGAAAACCGCGATGTCCTATCTTTAACCGTTTAGGAGATGGAGTAAAATGGAGAATAATAGATATTTGAAAATGTGATATATAAACATTTTATTCGTTTGTACCTTTATCAACTCTTAAGAGTAGACTTATAGGACTTATTTTATGTAAAATGAGGTGCTAAATCCACTGGTGAAAACCGCGATGTCCTATTTTTAACCGTTTAGGAGATCGAGTAAAATGGATGATAATAGATATTTGAAAATGTGATATATAAACATTTTATTCGTTTGTACCTTTATCAACTCTTGAGAGTAGACTTATAGGAGTTATTTTATGTAAAATATAGTGCTAAATCCACTGGTGAAAACCGCGATGTCCTATCTTTAACCGTTTAGGAGATCAAGTAAAATGGAGAATAATAGATATTTGAAAATGTGATATATAAACATTTTATTCTTTTGTACCTTTATCAACTCTTGAGAGTAGACTTATAGGACTTATTTTATGTAAAATGAGGTGCTAAATCCACTCGTGAAAACCGCGATGTCCTATTTTTAACCGTTGAGGAGATCGAGTAAAATAGAAAATAATAGATATTTGAAAATGTGATATATAAACATTTTATTCCTTTGTACCTTTATCAACTCTTGAGAGTAGACTTATAGGACTTATTTTATGTAAAATAAGGTGCTAAATCCACTAGTGAAAACCGCGATGTCCTATTTTTAACCGTTTAGGAGATCGAGTAAAATGGAGAATAATAGATATTTGAATAAGTGATATATAAACATTTTATTCGTTTGTACCTTTATCAACTCTTAAGAGTAGACTTATAGGACTTATTTTATGTAAAATGAGGTGCTAAATCCTCTGGTGAAAACCGCGATGTCCTATCTTGAACCGTTTAGGAGATCGAGTAAAATGGAGAATAATAGATATTTGAAAATGTGATATATACATTTTGTTCGTTTGTACCTTGATCAACTCTTGAGAGTAGACTTATAGGACTTATTTTATGTAAAATGAGGTGCTAAATCCACTGGTGAAAACCCCGATGTCCTATCTTGAACCGTTTAGGAGATCGAGTAAAATGGATATTAATAGATATTTGAAAATGTGATATATAAACATTTTATTCGTTTGTACCTTTATCAACTCTTGAGAGTAGACTTATAGGACTTATTTTATGTAAAATGAGGTGCTAAATCCACTGGTGAAATCCGCGATGTCCTATCTTTAACCGTTTAGGAGATCGAGTAAAATGGATAATAATAGATATTTGAAAATGTGATATATAAACATTTTATTCGTTTGTACCTTTATCAACATTTGAGAGTAGACTTATAGGACCTATTTTATGTAAAATGAGGTGCTAAATCCACTGGTGAAAACCACGATGTCTTATCTTTAACCGTTTAGGAGATCGAGTAAAATGGACAATAATAGATATTTGAAAATGTGATATATAAACATTTTATTCGTTTTTACCTTTATCAACTCTTGAGAATAGACTTATAGGACTTATTTTATGTAAAATGGGGTGCTTAATCCACTGATGAAAACCGCGATGTCCTATCTTTAACCGTTTAGGAGATGGAGTAAAATGGAGAATAATAGATATTTGAAAATGTGATATATACATTTTGTTCGTTTGTACCTTGATCAACTCTTGAGAGTAGACTTATAGGACTTATTTTATGTAAAATGAGGTGCTAAATCCACTGGTGAAAACCGCGATGTCCTATTTTTAACCGTTTAGGAGATCGAGTGAAATGGAGAATAATTGATATTTTAAAATGTGATATATAAACATTTTATTCGTTTTTACCTTTATCAACTCTTGAGAATAGACTTATAGGACTTATTTTATGTAAAATGGGGTGCTTAATCCACTGATGAAAACCGCGATGTCCTATCTTTAACCGTTTAGGAGATGGAGTAAAATGGAGAATAATAGATATTTGAAAATGTGATATATACATTTTGTTCGTTTGTACCTTGATCAACTCTTGAGAGTAGACTTATAGGACTTATTTTATGTAAAATGAGGTGCTAAATCCACTGGTGAAAACCGCGATGTCCTATTTTTAACCGTTTAGGAGATCGAGTAAAATGGAGAATAATAGATATTTGAAAATGTGATATATAAAAATTTTATTCGTTTTTACCATTATCAACTCTTGAGAGTAGACTTATAGGACTTATTTTATGTAAAATGAGGTGCTAAATTCACTGGTGAAAACCGCGATGTCCTATCTTGAACCGTTTAGGAGATCGAGGAAAATGGAGAAAAATAGAAATTTGAAAATGTGATATATAAACAATTTATTCGTTTATACCTTTATCAACTCTTGAGAGTAAACTTATAGGACCAATTTTATGTAAAATGAGGTGCTAAATCCACTGGTGAAAACCTCGATGTCTTATCTTTAACCGTTTAGGAGATCGAGTAAAATGGAGAATAATAGATATTTGAAAATGTGATATATAAACATTTTATTCGTTTGTACCTTGATCAACTCTTGAGAGTAGACTTATAGGACTTATTTTATGTAAAATGAGGTGCTAAATCCACTGGTGAAAACCCCGATGTCCTATCTTGAACCGTTTAGGAGATCGAGTAAAATGGATATTAATAGATATTTAAAAATGTGATATATAAACATTTTATTCGTTTGTACCTTTATCAACTCTTGAGAGTAGACTTATAGGACTTATTTTATGTAAAATGAGGTGCTAAATCCACTGGTGAAATCCGCGATGTCCTATGTTTAACCGTTTAGGAGATCGAGCAAAATGGATAATAATAGATATTTGAAAATGTGATATATAAACATTTTATTCGTTTGTACCTTTATCAACATTTGAGAGTAGACTTATAGGACCTATTTTATGTAAAATGAGGTGCTAAATCCACTAGTGAAAACCACGATGTCCTATCTTTAACCGTTTAGGAGATGGAGTAAAATGGAGAATAATAGATATTTGAAAATGTGATATATAAACATTTTATTCGTTTGTACCTTTATCAACTCTTAAGAGTAGACTTATAGGACTTATTTTATGTAAAATGAGGTGCTAAATCCACTGGTGAAAACCGCGATGTCCTATTTTTAACCGTTTAGGAGATCGAGTAAAATGGATGATAATAGATATTTGAAAATGTGATATATAAACATTTTATTCGTTTGTACCTTTATCAACTCTTGAGAGTAGACTTATAGGAGTTATTTTATGTAAAATATAGTGCTAAATTCACTGGTGAAAACCGCGATGTCCTATCTTTAACCGTTTAGGAGATCAAGTAAAATGGAGAATAATAGATATTTGAAAATGTGATATATAAACATTTTATTCTTTTGTACCTTTATCAACTCTTGAGAGTAGACTTATAGGACTTATTTTATGTAAAATGAGGTGCTAAATCCACTGGTGAAAACCGCGATGTCCTATCTTTAACCGTTTAGGAGATCGAGTAAAATAGAAAATAATAGATATTTGAAAATGTGATATATAAACATTTTATTCGTTTGTACCTTTATCAACTTTTGAGAGTAGACTAATAGGACTTATTATATGTTAAATGAGGTGCTAAATCCACTGGTGAAAACCGCAATTTCCTATCTTTAACCGTTTAAGAGATCGAGTAAAATGGAGAATAATAGATATTTGAAAATGTGATATATAAACATTTTATTCGTTTGTACCTTTATCAACTCTTGAGAGTAGACTTATTGGAGTTATTTTATGTAAAATGAGGTGCTAAATCCTCTTGTGGAAACCACGATGTCCTATCTTTAACCGTTTAGGAGATCGAGTAAAATGGAGAAAAATAGATATTTGAAAATGTGATATGTAATCATTTTATTCGTTTGTACCTATATCAACTCTTGAGAGTAGACTTATAGGAGTTATTTTATGTAAAATGAAGTGCTAAATCCTCTTGTGGAAACCGCGATGTCCTATCTCTAACCGTTTAGGAGATCGAGTAAAATGAAGAATAATAGATATTTGAAAATGTGATATATAAACATTTTAATCGTTAGTACCTTTATCAACTCTTGAGAGTAGACTTATAGGAGTTATTTTATGTAAAATATAGTGCTAAATTCACTGGTGAAAACCGCGATGTCCTATCTTTAACCGTTTAGGAGATCGAGTAAAATGGAGAATAATAGATATTTGAAAATGTGATATATAAACATTTTATTCGTTTGTACCTTTATCAACATTTGAGAGTAGACTTATAGGACCTATTTTATGTAAAATGAGGTGCTAAATCCACTGGTGAAAACCACGATGTCCTATCTTTAACCGTTTAGGAGATCGAGTAAAATGGAGAATAATAGATATTTGAAAATGTGATATATAAACATTTTATTCGTTTTTACCTTTATCAACTCTTGAGAATAGACTTATAGGACTTATTTTATGTAAAATGGGGTGCTTAATCCACTGATGAAAACCGCGATGTCCTATCTTTAACCGTTTAGGAGATGGAGTAAAATGGAGAATAATAGATATTTGAAAATGTGATATATAAACATTTTATTCGTTTGTACCTTTATCAACTCTTAAGAGTAGACTTATAGGACTCATTTTATGTAAAATGAGGAGCTAAATCCACTGGTGAAAACCGCGATGTCCTATTTTTAACCGTTTAGGAGATCGAGTAAAATGGTGATTAATAGATATTTGAAAATGTGATATATAAACATTTTATTCTTTTGTACCTTTATCAACTCTTGAGAGTAGACTGATAGGACTTATTTTATGTAAAATAAGGTGCTAAATCCACTGGTGAAAACCGCGATGTCCTATCTTTAACCGTTTAGGAGATCGAGTAAAATAGAAAATAATAGATATTTGAAAATGAGATATAAAAACATTTTATTCGTTTGTACCTTTATCAACTCTTGAAAGTAGACTTATAGGACTTATTATATGTTAAATGAGGTGCTAAATCCACTGGTAAAAACCGCGATGTCCTATCTTTAACCGTTTAGGAGATCGAGTAAAATGGAAAATAATAGATATTTGAAAATGTGATATATAAACATTTTATTCATTTGTACCTTTATCAACTCTTGAGAGTAGACTTATAGGTCTTATTTTATGTAAAATGAGGTACTAAATCCTCTGGTGAAAACCGCGATGTCCTATCTTTAACCGTTTAGGAGATCGAGTAAAATGGATATTAATAGATATTTGAAAATGTGATATATAAACATTTTATTCGTTTGTACCTTTATCAACTCTTGAGAGTAGACTTATAGGACATATTTTATGTAAAATGAGGTGTTAAATCCACTCGTGAAAACCGCGATGTCCTATCTTTAACCGTTGAGGAGATCGAGTAAAATAGAAAATAATAGATATTTGAAAATGTGATATATAAACATTTTATTCGTTTGTACCTTTATCAACTCTTGAGAGTAGACTTATAGGACTTATTTTATGTAAAATAAGGTGCTAAATCCACTGGTGAAAACCGCGATGTCCTATCTTTAACCGTTTAGGAGATCAAGTAAAATGGAGAATAATAGATATTTGAAAATGTGATATATAAACATTTTATTCTTTTGTACCTTTATCAACTCTTAAGAGTAGACTTATAGGACTTATTTTATGTAAAATGAGGTGCTAAATCCACTGGTGAAAACCGCGATGTCCTATCTTTAACCGTTTAGGAGATCGAGTAATATGGAGAATAATAGATATTTGAAAATGTGATATATAAACATTTTATTCGTTTGTACCTTTATCAACTCTTGAGAGTAGACTTATAGGACTTATTTTATGTAAAATATAGTGCTAGATCCACTGGTGTAAACCGCGATGTCCTATCTTTAACCGTTTAGGAGATCGAGTATAATGGAGAAAAATAGATATTTGAAAATGTGATATATAAACATTTTATTCGTTTGTACCTTTATCAACTCTTGAGAGTAGTCTTATAGGAGTTATTTTATGTAAAATATAGTGCTAAAATCACTGGTGAAAACCGCGATGTCCTATCTTTAACCGTTTAGGAGATCGAGAAAAATGGATAATAATAGATTTTTGAAAATGTGATATATAAACATTTTATTCGTTTGTACCATTATCAACTCTTAAGAGTAGACTTATAGGACCTATTTTATGTAAAATGAGGTGCTAAATTTACTGGTGAAAACCTCGATGTCCTATCTTTAACCGTTTAGGAGATCGAGTAAAATGGAGAATAATAGATATTTGAAAATGTTATATATAAACATTTTATTCGTTTTTACCTTTATCAACTCTTGAGAGTAGACTTATAGGACCAATTTTATGTAAAATGAGGTGCTAAATCCACTGGTGAAAACCTCGATGTCCTATCCTTAACCGTTTAGGAGATCGAGTAAAATGGAGAATAATAGATATTTGAAAATGTGATATATTAACATTTTATTCGTTTGTACCTTTATCAACATTTGAGAGTAGACTTATAGGACCTATTTTATATAAAATGAGGTGCTAAATCCTCTGGTGAAAACCACGATGTCCTATCTTTAACCGTTTAGGAGATCGAGTAAAATGGAGAATAATAGATATTTGAAAATTAGATATATAAACATTTTATTCGTTTGTACCTTTATCGACTCTTGAGAGTAGACTTATAGGACTTATTTTATGTAAAATATAGTGCTAGATCCACTGGTGAAAACCTCGATGTCCTATCCTTAACCGTTTAGGAGATCGAGTAAAATGGAGAATAATAGATATTTGAAAATGTGATATATTAACATTTTATTCGTTTGTACCTTTATCAACATTTGAGAGTAGACTTATAGGACCTATTTTATGTAAAATGAGGTGCTAAATCCACTGGTGAAAACCACGATGTCCTATCTTTAACCGTTTAGGAGATCGAGTAAAATGGAGAATAATAGATATTTGAAAATTAGATATATAAACATTTTATTCGTTTGTACCTTTATCGACTCTTGAGAGTAGACTTATAGGACTTATTTTATGTAAAATATAGTGCTAGATCCACTGGTGTAAACCGCGATGTCCTTTCTTTAACCGTTTAGGAGATCAAGTAAAATGGAGAATAATAGATATTTGAAAATGTGATATATAAACATTTTATTCGTTTGCACCATTATCAACTCTTAAGAGTAGACTTATAGGACTTATTTAATGTAAAATGAGGTGCTAAATCCACTGGTGAAAACCTCGATGTCCTATCTTTAACCGTTTAGGAGATCGAGTAAAATGGAGAATAATAGATACTTGAAAATGTGATATATAAACATTTTATTCGTTTGTACCTTTATCAACATTTGAGAGTAGACTTATAGGACCTATTTTATGTAAAATGAGGTGCTAAATCCACTGGTGAAAACCGCGATGTCCTATTTTTAACCGTTTAGGAGATCGAGTAAAATGGATGATAATAGATATTTGAAAATGTGATATATAAACATTTTATTCGTTTGTACCTTTATCAACTCTTGAGAGTAGGCTTATAGAAGTTATTTTATGTAAAATATAGTGCTAAATCCACTGGTGAAAACCGCGATGTCCTATCTTTAACCGTTTAGGAGATCAAGTAAAATGGAGATTAATAGATATTTGAAAATGTGATATTTAAACATTTTATTCTTTTGTACCTTTATCAACTCTTGAGAGTAGACTTATAGTATTTATTATATGTAAAATGAGGAGCTAAATCCACTGGTGAAAACCGCGATGTCCTATTTTTAATTGTTTAGGAGATCGAGTAAAATGGAGATTAATAGATATTTGAAAATGTGATATATAAACATTTTATTCTTTTGTACCTTTATCAACTCTTGAGAGTAGACTTATAGGACTTATTTTATGTAAAATGAGGTGCTAAATCCACTGGTGAAAACCGCGATGTCCTATCTTTAACCGTTTAGGAGATCGAGTAAAATGGATGATAATAGATATTTGAAAATGTGATATATAAACATTTTATTCGTTTGTACCTTTATCAACTCTTGAGAGTAGGCTTATAGAAGTTATTTTATGTAAAATATAGTGCTAAATTCACTGGTGAAAACCGCGATGTCCTATCTTTAACCGTTTAGGAGATCGAGTAAAATGGAGAATAATAGATATTTGAAAATGTGATATATAAACATTTTATTCTTTTGTACCATTATCAACTCTTAAGAGTAGACTTATAGGACTTATTTTATGTAAAATGAGGTGCTAAATTCACTGGTGAAAACCGCGATGTCCTATCTTGAACCGTTTAGGAGATCGAGGAAAATGGAGAAAAATAGAAATTTGAAAATGTGATATATAAACAATTTATTCGTTTTTACCTTTATCAACTCTTGAGAGTAGACTTATAGGACTTATTTTATGTAAAATGAGGTGCTAAATCCACTGGTGAAAACCACGATGTCCTATCTTTAACCGTTTAGGAGATCGAGTAAAATGGAGAATAATAGATATTTGAAAATGTGATATATAAACAATTTATTCGTTTTTACCTTTATCAACTCTTGAGAGTAGACTTATAGGACTTATTTTATGTAAAATGAGGTGCTAAATCCACTGGTGAAAACCACGATGTCCTATCTTTAACCGTTTAGGAGATGGAGTAAAATGGAGAATAATAGATATTTGAAAATGTGATATATAAACATTTTATTCGTTTGTACCTTTATCAACTCTTAAGAGTAGACTTATAGGACTTATTTTATGTAAAATGAGGAGCTAAATCCACTGGTGAAAACCGCGATGTCCTATTTTTAATTGTTTAGGAGATCGAGTAAAATGGAGATTAATAGATATTTGAAAATGTGATATATAAACATTTTATTCTTTTGTACCTTTATCAACTCTTGAGAGTAGACTTATAGGACTTATTTTATGTAAAATGAGGTGCTAAATCCACTGGTGAAAACCGCGATGTCCTATCTTTAACCGTTTAGGAGATCGAGTAAAATAGAAAATAATAGATATTTGAAAATGAGATATAAAAACATTTTATTCGTTTGTACCTTTATCAACTCTTGAAAGTAGACTTATAGGACTTATTTTATGTTAAATGAGGTGCTAAATCCACTGGTAAAAACCGCGATGTCCTATCTTTAACCGTTTAGGAGATCGAGTAAAATGGAAAATAATAGATATTTGAAAATGTGATATATAAACATTTTATTCATTTGTACCTTTATCAACTCTTGAGAGTAGACTTATAGGTCTTATTTTATGTAAAATGAGGTACTAAATCCTCTGGTGAAAACCGCGATGTCCTATCTTTAACCGTTTAGGAGATCGAGTAAAATGGATATTAATAGATATTTGAAAATGTGATATATAAACATTTTATTCGTTTGTACCTTTATCAACTCTTGAGAGTAGACTTATAGGACATATTTTATGTAAAATGAGGTGCTAAATCCACTCGTGAAAACCGCGATGTCCTATCTTTAACCGTTGAGGAGATCGAGTAAAATAGAAAATAATAGATATTTGAAAATGTGATATATAAACATTTTATTCGTTTGTACCTTTATCAACTCTTGAGAGTAGACTTATAGGACTTATTTTATGTAAAATAAGGTGCTAAATCCACTGGTGAAAACCGCGATGTCCTATTTTTAACCGTTTAGGAGATCGAGTAAAATGGATGATAATAGATATTTGAAAATGTGATATATAAACATTTTATTCGTTTGTACCTTTATCAACTCTTGAGAGTAGACTTATAGGAGTTATTTTATGTAAAATATAGTGCTAAATCCACTGGTGAAAACCGCGATGTCCTATCTTTAACCGTTTAGGAGATCAAGTAAAATGGAGAATAATAGATATTTGAAAATGTGATATATAAACAATTTATTCTTTTGTACCTTTATCAACTCTTAAGAGTAGACTTATAGGATTTATTTTATGTAAAATGAGGTGCTAAATCCACTGGTGAAAACCGCGATGTCCTATCTTTAACCGTTTAGGAGATCGAGTAAAATGGATAATAATAGATATTTGAAAATGTGATATATAAACATTTTATTCGTTTGTACCTTTATCAACATTTGAGAGTAGACTTATAGGACCTATTTTATGTAAAATGAGGTGCTAAATCCACTAGTGAAAACCACGATGTCCTATCTTTAACCGTTTAGGAGATCGAGTAAAATGGAGAATAATAGATATTTGAAAATGTGATATATAAACATTTTATTCGTTTTTACCTTTATCAACTCTTGAGAATAGACTTATAGGACTTATTTTATGTAAAATGGGGTGCTTAATCCACTGATGAAAACCGCGATGTCCTATCTTTAACCGTTTAGGAGATGGAGTAAAATGGAGAACAATAGATATTTGAAAATGTGATATATAAACATTTTATTCGTTTGTACCTTTATCAACTCTTAAGAGTAGACTTATAGGACTTATTTTATGTAAAATGAGGTGCTAAATCCACTGGTGAAAACCGCGATGTCCTATTTTTAACCGTTTAGGAGATCGAGTAAAATAGAAAATAATAGATATTTGAAAATGAGATATAAAAACATTTCATTCGTTTGTACCTTTATCAACTCTTGAAAGTAGACTTATAGGACTTATTATATGTTAAATGAGGTGCTAAATCCACTGGTAAAAACCGCAATGTCCTATCTATAACCGTTTAGGAGATCGAGTAAAATGGATATTAATAGATATTTGAAAATGTGATATATAAACATTTTATTCGTTTGTACCTTTATCAACTCTTGAGAGTAGACTTATAGGACATATTTTATGTAAAATGAGGTGCTAAATCCACTGGTGAAAACCGCGATGTCCTATCTTTAACCGTTTAGGAGATCGAGTAAAATGGATGATAATAGATATTTGAAAATGTGATATATAAACATTTTATTCGTTTGTACCTTTATCAACTCTTGAGAGTAGGCTTATAGAAGTTATTTTATGTAAAATATAGTGCTAAATTCACTGGTGAAAACCGCGATGTCCTATCTTTAACCGTTTAGGAGATCGAGTAAAATGGAGAATAATAGATATTTGAAAATGTGATATATAAACATTTTATTCTTTTGTACCATTATCAACTCTTAAGAGTAGACTTATAGGACTTATTTTATGTAAAATGAGGTGCTAAATTCACTGGTGAAAACCGCGATGTCCTATCTTGAACCGTTTAGGAGATCGAGGAAAATGGAGAAAAATAGAAATTTGAAAATGTGATATATAAACAATTTATTCGTTTTTACCTTTATCAACTCTTGAGAGTAGACTTATAGGACTTATTTTATGTAAAATGAGGTGCTAAATCCACTGGTGAAAACCACGATGTCCTATCTTTAACCGTTTAGGAGATCGAGTAAAATGGAGAATAATAGATATTTGAAAATGTGATATATAAACAATTTATTCGTTTTTACCTTTATCAACTCTTGAGAGTAGACTTATAGGACTTATTTTATGTAAAATGAGGTGCTAAATCCACTGGTGAAAACCACGATGTCCTATCTTTAACCGTTTAGGAGATGGAGTAAAATGGAGAATAATAGATATTTGAAAATGTGATATATAAACATTTTATTCGTTTGTACCTTTATCAACTCTTAAGAGTAGACTTATAGGACTTATTTTATGTAAAATGAGGAGCTAAATCCACTGGTGAAAACCGCGATGTCCTATTTTTAATTGTTTAGGAGATCGAGTAAAATGGAGATTAATAGATATTTGAAAATGTGATATATAAACATTTTATTCTTTTGTACCTTTATCAACTCTTGAGAGTAGACTTATAGGACTTATTTTATGTAAAATGAGGTGCTAAATCCACTGGTGAAAACCGCGATGTCCTATCTTTAACCGTTTAGGAGATCGAGTAAAATAGAAAATAATAGATATTTGAAAATGAGATATAAAAACATTTTATTCGTTTGTACCTTTATCA
Source organism: Silvanus unidentatus (assembly GCA_963930825.1). Taxonomy (NCBI): domain Eukaryota; kingdom Metazoa; phylum Arthropoda; class Insecta; order Coleoptera; family Silvanidae; genus Silvanus; species Silvanus unidentatus. The sequence goes on along the minus strand of CAWVOD010000042.1, from coordinate 101,267 downwards.
ACTCTTGAAAGTAGACTTATAGGACTTATTATATGTTAAATGAGGTGCTAAATCCACTGGTAAAAACCGCGATGTCCTATCTTTAACCGTTTAGGAGATCGAGTAAAATGGAAAATAATAGATATTTGAAAATGTGATATATAAACATTTTATTCATTTGTACCTTTATCAACTCTTGAGAGTAGACTTATAGGTCTTATTTTATGTAAAATGAGGTACTAAATCCTCTGGTGAAAACCGCGATGTCCTATCTTTAACCGTTTAGGAGATCGAGTAAAATGGATATTAATAGATATTTGAAAATGTGATATATAAACATTTTATTCGTTTGTACCTTTATCAACTCTTGAGAGTAGACTTATAGGACATATTTTATGTAAAATGAGGTGCTAAATCCACTCGTGAAAACCGCGATGTCCTATCTTTAACCGTTGAGGAGATCGAGTAAAATAGAAAATAATAGATATTTGAAAATGTGATATATAAACATTTTATTCGTTTGTACCTTTATCAACTCTTGAGAGTAGACTTATAGGACTTATTTTATGTAAAATAAGGTGCTAAATCCACTGGTGAAAACCGCGATGTCCTATTTTTAACCGTTTAGGAGATCGAGTAAAATGGATGATAATAGATATTTGAAAATGTGATATATAAACATTTTATTCGTTTGTACCTTTATCAACTCTTGAGAGTAGACTTATAGGAGTTATTTTATGTAAAATATAGTGCTAAATCCACTGGTGAAAACCGCGATGTCCTATCTTTAACCGTTTAGGAGATCAAGTAAAATGGAGAATAATAGATATTTGAAAATGTGATATATAAACAATTTATTCTTTTGTACCTTTATCAACTCTTAAGAGTAGACTTATAGGATTTATTTTATGTAAAATGAGGTGCTAAATCCACTGGTGAAAACCGCGATGTCCTATCTTTAACCGTTTAGGAGATCGAGTAAAATGGATAATAATAGATATTTGAAAATGTGATATATAAACATTTTATTCGTTTGTACCTTTATCAACATTTGAGAGTAGACTTATAGGACCTATTTTATGTAAAATGAGGTGCTAAATCCACTAGTGAAAACCACGATGTCCTATCTTTAACCGTTTAGGAGATCGAGTAAAATGGAGAATAATAGATATTTGAAAATGTGATATATAAACATTTTATTCGTTTTTACCTTTATCAACTCTTGAGAATAGACTTATAGGACTTATTTTATGTAAAATGGGGTGCTTAATCCACTGATGAAAACCGCGATGTCCTATCTTTAACCGTTTAGGAGATGGAGTAAAATGGAGAACAATAGATATTTGAAAATGTGATATATAAACATTTTATTCGTTTGTACCTTTATCAACTCTTAAGAGTAGACTTATAGGACTTATTTTATGTAAAATGAGGTGCTAAATCCACTGGTGAAAACCGCGATGTCCTATTTTTAACCGTTTAGGAGATCGAGTAAAATAGAAAATAATAGATATTTGAAAATGAGATATAAAAACATTTCATTCGTTTGTACCTTTATCAACTCTTGAAAGTAGACTTATAGGACTTATTATATGTTAAATGAGGTGCTAAATCCACTGGTAAAAACCGCGATGTCCTATCTATAACCGTTTAGGAGATCGAGTAAAATGGATATTAATAGATATTTGAAAATGTGATATATAAACATTTTATTCGTTTGTACCTTTATCAACTCTTGAGAGTAGACTTATAGGACATATTTTATGTAAAATGAGGTGCTAAATCCACTCGTGAAAACCGCGATGTCCTATCTTTAACCGTTGAGGAGATCGAGTAAAATAGAAAATAATAGATATTTGAAAATGTGATATATAAACATTTTATTCGTTTGTACCTTTATCAACTCTTGAGAGTAGACTTATAGGACTTATTTTATGTAAAATAAGGTGCTAAATCCACTGGTGAAAACCGCGATGTCCTATTTTTAACCGTTTAGGAGATCGAGTAAAATGGATGATAATAGATATTTGAAAATGTGATATATAAACATTTTATTCGTTTGTACCTTTATCAACTCTTGAGAGTAGACTTATAGGAGTTATTTTATGTAAAATATAGTGCTAAATCCACTGGTGAAAACCGCGATGTCCTATCTTTAACCGTTTAGGAGATCAAGTAAAATGGAGAATAATAGATATTTGAAAATGTGATATATAAACATTTTATTCTTTTGTACCTTTATCAACTCTTAAAAGTAGACTTATAGGATTTATTTTATGTAAAATGAGGTGCTAAATCCACTGGTGAAAACCGCGATGTCCTATCTTTAACCGTTTAGGAGATCGAGTAATATGGAGAATAATAGATATTTGAAAATGTGATATATAAACATTTTATTCGTTTGTACCTTTATCAACTCTTGAGAGTAGACTTATAGGACTTATTTTATGTAAAATATAGTGCTAGATCCACTGGTGTAAACCGCGATGTCCTATCTTTAACCGTTTAGGAGATCGAGTATAATGGAGAAAAATAGATATTTGAAAATGTGATATATAAACATTTTATTCGTTTGTACCTTTATCAACTCTTAAGAGTAGACTTATAGGACCTATTTTATGTAAAATGAGGTGCTAAATTTACTGGTGAAAACCTCGATGTCCTATCTTTAACCGTTTAGGAGATCGAGTAAAATGGAGAATAATAGATATTTGAAAATGTTATATATAAACATTTTATTCGTTTTTACCTTTATCAACTCTTGAGAGTAGACTTATAGGACCAATTTTATGTAAAATGAGGTGCTAAATCCACTGGTGAAAACCTCGATGTCCTATCCTTAACCGTTTAGGAGATCGAGTAAAATGGAGAATAATAGATATTTGAAAATGTGATATATTAACATTTTATTCGTTTGTACCTTTATCAACATTTGAGAGTAGACTTATAGGACCTATTTTATATAAAATGAGGTGCTAAACCCACTGGTGAAAACCACGATGTCCTATCTTTAACCGTTTAGGAGATCGAGTAAAATGGAGAATAATAGATATTTGAAAATTAGATATATAAACATTTTATTCGTTTGTACCTTTATCGACTCTTGAGAGTAGACTTATAGGACTTATTTTATGTAAAATATAGTGCTAGATCCACTGGTGTAAACCGCGATGTCCTTTCTTTAACCGTTTAGGAGATCAAGTAAAATGGAGAATAATAGATATTTGAAAATGTGATATATAAACATTTTATTCGTTTGCACCATTATCAACTCTTAAGAGTAGACTTATAGGACTTATTTTATGTAAAATGAGGTGCTAAATCCACTGGTGAAAACCTCGATGTCCTATCTTTAACCGTTTAGGAGATCGAGTAAAATGGAGAATAATAGATATTTGAAAATGTGATATTTAAACATTTTATTCTTTTGTACCTTTATCAACTCTTGAGAGTAGACTTATAGGACTTATTATATGTTAAATGAAGTGCTAAATCCACTGGTAAAAACCGCGATGTCCTATCTTTAACCGTTTAGGAGATCGAGTAAAATGGAGAATAATAGATATTTGAAAATGTGATATATAAACATTTTATTCATTTGTACCTTTATCAACACTTGAGAGTAGACTTATAGGTCTTATTTTATGTAAAATGAGGTACTAAATCCTCTGGTGAAAACCGCGATGTCCTATCTTTAACCGTTTAGGAGATCGAGTAAAATGATTATTAATAGATATTTGAAAATGTGATATATAAACATTTTATTCGTTTGTACCTTTATCAACTCTTGAGAGTAGACTTATAGGTCTTATTTTATGTAAAATGAGGTACTAAATCCTCTGGTGAAAACCGCGATGTCCTATCTTTAACCGTTTAGGAGAACGAGTAAAATGAATATTAATAGATATTTGAAAATGTGATATATTAACATTTTATTCGTTTGTACCTTTATCAACATTTGAGAGTAGACTTATAGGACCTATTTTATGTAAAATGAGGTGCTAAATCCACTGGTGAAAACCACGATGTCCTATCTTTAACCGTTTAGGAGATCGAGTAAAATGGAGAATAATAGATATTTGAAAATGTGATATATAAACATTTTATTCATTTGTACCTTTATCAACACTTGAGAGTAGACTTATAGGTCTTATTTTATGTAAAATGAGGTACTAAATCTTCTGGTGAAAACCGCGATGTCCTATCTTTAACCGTTTAAGAGATCGAGTAAAATGAATATTAATAGATATTTGAAAATGTGATATATAAACATTTTATTCGTTTGTACCTTTATCAACTCTTGAGAGTAGACTTATAGGACTTATTTTATGTAAAATGAGGTGCTAAATCCACTCGTGAAAACCGCGATGTCCCATCCTTAACCGTTGAGGAGATCGAGTAAAATAGAAAATAATAGATATTTGAAAATGTGATATATAAACATTTTATTCGTTTGTACCTTTATCAACTCTTGAGAGTAGACTTATAGGACTTATTTTATGTAAAATAAGGTGCTAAATCCACTGGTGAAAACCGCGATGTCCTATTTTTAACCGTTTAGGAGATCGAGTAAAATGGAGAATAATAGATATTTGAATATGTGATATATTAACATTTTATTCGTTTGTACCTTTATCAACTCTTAAGAGTAGACTTATAGGACTTATTTTATGTAAAATGAGGTGCTAAATCCTCTGGTGAAAACCGCGATGTCCTATTTTTAACCGTTTAGGAGATCGAGTAAAATGGATGATACTAGATATTTGAAAATGTGATATATAAACATTTTATTCGTTTGTACCTTTATCAACTCTTGAGAGTAGACTTATAGGAGTTATTTAATGTAAAATATATTGCTAAATCCACTGGTGAAAACAGCGATGTCCTATCTTTAACCGTTTAGGAGATCGAGTAAAATGGATATTAATAGATATTTGAAAATGTGATATATAAACATTTTATTCGTTTTTACCTTTATCAACTCTTGAGAATAGACTTGTAGGATTTATTTTATGTAAAATGGGGTGCTTAATCCACTGATGAAAACCGCGATGTCCTATCTTTAACCGTTTAGGAGATGGAGTAAAATGGAGAATAATAGATATTTGAAAATGTGATATATAAACATTTTATTCGTTTGTACCTTTATCAACTCTTAAGAGTAGACTTATAGGACTTATTTTATGTAAAATGAGGTGCTAAATCCACTGGTGAAAACCGCGATGTCCTATTTTTAACCGTTTAGGAGATCGAGTAAAATGGATGATACTAGATATTTGAAAATGTGATATATAAACATTTTATTCGTTTGTACCTTTATCAACTCTTGAGAGTAGACTTATAGGAGTTATTTTATGTAAAATATAGTGCTAAATCCACTGGTGAAAACCGCGATGTCCTATCTTTAACCGTTTAGGAGATCAAGTAAAATGGAGAATAATAGATATTTGAAAATGTGATATATAAACATTTTATTCTTTTGTACCTTTATCATCTCTTGAGAGTAGACTTATAGGACTTATTTTATGTAAAATGAGGTGCTAAATCGACTGGTGAAAACCGCGATGTCCTATCTTTAACCGTTTAGGAGATCGAGTAAAATGGATGATAATAGATATTTGAAAATGTGATATATAAACATTTTATTCGTTTGTACCTTTATCAACTCTTGAGAGTAGGCTTATAGAAGTTATTTTATGTAAAATATAGTGCTAAATCCACTGGTGAAAACCGCGATGTCCTATCTTTAACCGTTTAGGAGATCAAGTAAAATGGAGATTAATAGATATTTGAAAATGTGATATTTAAACATTTTATTCTTTTGTACCTTTATCAACTCTTGAGAGTAGACTTATAGGACTTATTATATGTTAAATGAAGTGCTAAATCCACTGGTAAAAACCGCGATGTCCTATCTTTAACCGTTTAGGAGATCGAGTAAAATGGAGAATAATAGATATTTGAAAATGTGATATATAAACATTTTATTCATTTGTACCTTTATCAACTCTTGAGAGTAGACTTATAGGTCTTATTTTATGTAAAATGAGGTACTAAATCCTCTGGTGAAAACCGCGATGTCCTATCTTTAACCGTTTAGGAGATCGAGTAAAATGGATATTAATAGATATTTGAAAATGTGATATATAAACATTTTATTCGTTTGTACCTTTATCAACTCTTGAGAGTAGACTTATAGGACTTATTTTATGTAAAATGAGGTGCTAAATCCACTCGTGAAAACCGCGATGTCCCATCCTTTACCGTTGAGGAGATCGAGTAAAATAGAAAATAATAGATATTTGAAAATGTGATATATAAACATTTTATTCGTTTGTACCTTTACCAACTCTTGAGAGTAGACTTATAGGACTTATTTTATGTAAAATAAGGTGCTAAATCCACTGGTGAAAACCGCGATGTCCTATTTTTAACCGTTTAGGAGATCGAGTAAAATGGAGAATAATAGATATTTGAATATGTGATATATTAACATTTTATTCGTTTGTACCTTTATCAACTCTTAAGAGTAGACTTATAGGAGTTATTTTATGTAAAATGAGGTGCTAAATCCTCTTGTGGAAACCGCGATGTCCTATCTTTTACCGTTTAGGAGATCGAGTAAAATGGAGAAAAATAGATATTTGAAAATGTGATATGTAATCATTTTATTCGTTTGTACCTATATCAACTCTTGAGAGTAGACTTATAGGAGTTATTTTATGTAAAATGAGGTGCTAAATCCTCTTGTAGAAACCGCGATGTCCAATCTCTAACCGTTTAGGAGATCGAGTAAAATGGAGAATAATAGATATTTGAAAATGTGATATATAAACATTTTATTCGTTTGTACCTTTATCAACTCTTGAGAGTAGGCTTATAGAAGTTATTTTATGTAAAATATAGTGCTAAATCCACTGGTGAAAACCGCGATGTCCTATCTTTAACCGTTTAGGAGATCAAGTAAAATGGAGATTAATAGATATTTGAAAATGTGATATTTAAACATTTTATTCTTTTGTACCTTTATCAACTCTTGAGAGTAGACTTATAGGACTTATTATATGTTAAATGAAGTGCTAAATCCACTGGTAAAAACCGCGATGTCCTATCTTTAACCGTTTAGGAGATCGAGTAAAATGGAGAATAATAGATATTTGAAAATGTGATATATAAACATTTTATTCATTTGTACCTTTATCAACTCTTGAGAGTAGACTTATAGGTCTTATTTTATGTAAAATGAGGTACTAAATCCTCTGGTGAAAACCGCGATGTCCTATCTTTAACCGTTTAGGAGATCGAGTAAAATGGATATTAATAGATATTTGAAAATGTGATATATAAACATTTTATTCGTTTGTACCTTTATCAACTCTTGAGAGTAGACTTATAGGACTTATTTTATGTAAAATGAGGTGCTAAATCCACTCGTGAAAACCGCGATGTCCCATCCTTAACCGTTTAGGAGATCGAGTAAAATGAATATTAATAGATATTTGAAAATGTGATATAAAAACATTTTATTCGTATGTACCTTTATCAACTTTTGAGAGTAGACTAATAGGACTTATTATATGTAAAATGAGGTGCTAAATCCACTGGTGAAAACCGCGATGCCCTATCTTTAACCGTTTAGGATATCGAGTAAAATGGATATTAATAGATATTTGAAAATGTGATATATAAACATTTTATTCGTTTGTACCTTTATCAACTCTTGAGAGTAGACTTATAGGAGTTATTTTATGTAAAATGAGGTGCTAAATCCACTGGTAAAAACCGCGATGTCTTATCTTTAACAGTTTAGGAGATGAGTAAAATGGAGAATAATAGATATTTTATAATGTGATATATAAACATTTTATTCGTTTGTACCTTTATCAACTCTTGAGAGTAGACTTATAAGACTTATTTTAAGTAAAATGAGGTGCTAAATCCACTGGTGAAAACCGCGATGTCCTATCTTTAACCGTTTAGGAGATCGAGTAAAATGGAGAATAATAGATATTTGAAAATGTGATATATAAACATTTTATTCGTTTGTACCTTTATCAACCCTTGAGTGTAGACTTTTAGGACTTATTTTATGTAAAATGAGGTGCTAAATCCACTGGTGAAATCCGCGATGTCCTATCTTTAACCGTTTAGGAGATCGAGTAAAATGTAGAATAATAGATATTTGAAAATGTGATATATAAACATTTTGTTCGTTTGTACCTTTATCAACTCTTGAGAGTAGACTTATAGGACTTATTTTAAGTAAAATGAGGTGCTACATCCACTGGTGAAAACCGCAATGTCCTATTTTTAACCGTTTAGGAGATCGAGTAAAATGTAGAATAATAGATATTTGAAAATGTGATATATAAACATTTTATTCGTTTGTACCTTTATCAACTCTTAAGAGTAGACTTATAGGACTTATTTTATGTAAAATAAGGTGCTACATCCACTGGTGAAAACCGCAATGTCCTATCTTGAACCGTTTAGGAGATCGAGTAAAATGGAGAAAAATAGATATTTGAAAATGTGATACATAAACATTTTATTCGTTTTTACCTTTATCAACTCTTGAGAGTAGACTTATAGGACCTATTTTATGTAAAATGAGGTGCTAAATTCACTGGTGAAAACCGCGATGTCCTATCTTTAACCGTTTAGGAGATCGAGTAAAATGGAGAATAATAGTTATTTGATAATGTGATATATAAACATTTTATTCGTTTGTACCTTTATCAACTCTTGAGAGTAGACTTATAAGACTTATTTCATGTAAAATGAGGTGCTAAATCTACTGGGGAAAACCGCGATGTCCTATCTTTAACCGTTTAGGAGATCGAGTAAAATGGAGAATAATAGATATTTGAAAATGTGATATATAAACATTTTATTCGTTTTTACCTTTATCAACTCTTGAGAGTAGACTTATAGGACTTATTTTATGTAAAATGAGGTGCTAAATGCACTGGTGAAAACCGCGATGTCCTATCTTGAACCGTATAGGAGATCGAGTAAAATGGATAAAAATAGTTATTTGAAAATGTGATATATAAACATTTTATTCGTTTGTACCTTTATCAACTCTTGAGAGTAGACTTATAGGACCTATTTTATGTAAAATGAGGTGCTAACTCCACTGGTGAAAACCGCGATGACCTATCTTGAACCGTTTAGGATATCGAGTAAAATGGATATTAATAGAAATTTGAAAATGTGATATATAAACATTTTATTCGTTTGTACCTTTATCAACTCTAAAAAGTAGACTTATAGGACTTATTTTATGTAAAATGAGGTGCTAAATATACTGGTGAAAACCGCGATGTCCTATTTTTAACCGTTTAGGAGATCGAGTAAAATGGAGAGTAATAGATATTTGAATATGTGATATATAAACATTTTATTCGTTTGTACCTTTATCAACTTTTAAGAGTAGACTTATAGAACTTATTTTAAGTAAAATGAGGTGCTAAATCCACTGGTGAAATCCGCGATGTCCTATCTTGAACCGTTTAGGAGATCGAGTAAAATGGAGAATAATAGATATTTGAAAATGTGATATATAAACATTTTATTCGTTTGTACCTTTATCAACTCTTGAGAGTAGACTTATAGGAGTTATTTTATGTAAAATGAGGTGCTAAATCCACTGGTGAAAACCGCGATGTCCTATCTTTAACCGTTTAGGAGATCGAGTAAAATGTAGAATAATAGATATTTGAAAATGTGATATATAAACATTTTATTCGTTTGTACCTTTATCAACTCTTAAGAGTAGACTTATAGGACTTATTTTATGTAAAATGAGGTGCTAAATGCACTGGTGAAAACCGCGATGTCCTATCTTTAACCGTTTAGGAGATCGAGTAAAATGGAGAATAATAGATATTTGAAAATGTGATATATAAACATTTTATTCGTTTTTACCTTTATCAACCCTTGAGAGTAGACTTATAGGACCTATTTTATGTAAAATGAGGTGCTAAATCCACTGGTGAAAACCCCGATGTCCTATCTTGAACCGTTTAGGAGATCGAGTAAAATGGATATTAATTGATATTTGAAAATGTGATATGTAAACATTTTATTCGTTTGTACCTTTATCAACTTTTGAGAGTAGACTAATAGGACTTATTATATGTAAAATGAGGTGCTAAATCCACTGGTGAAAACCGCGATGTCCTATCTTTAACCGTTTAGGATATCGACTAAAATGGATATTATTAGATATTTGAAAATGTGATATATAAACATTTTATTCGTTTGTACCTTTATCAACTCTTGAGAGTAGATTTATAGAAGTTATTTTATGTAAAATGAGGTGCTAAATCCACTGGTGAAAACCGCGATGTCCTATCTTTAACCGTTTAGGAGATCGAGTAAAATGTAGAATAATAGATATTTGAAAATGTGATATATAAACATTTTATTCGTTTGTACCTTTATCAACTCTTAAGAGTAGACTTATAGGACTTATTTTATGTAAAATGAGGTGCTAAATGCACTGGTGAAAACCGCGATGTCCTATCTTTAACCGTTTAGGAGATCGAGTAAAATGGAGAATAATAGATATTTGAAAATGTGATATATAAACATTTTATTCGTTTTTACCTTTATCAACCCTTGAGAGTAGACTTATAGGACCTATTTTATGTAAAATGAGGTGCTAAATGCACTGGTGAAAACCGCGATGTCCTATCTTGAATTGTATAGGAGATCGAGTAAAATGGATAAAAATAGTTATTTGAAAATGTGATATATAAACATTTTATTCGTTTGTACCTTTATCAACTCTTGAGAGTAGACTTATAGGACCTATTTTATGTAAAATGAGGTGCTAACTCCACTGGTGAAAACCGCGATGACCTATCTTGAACCGTTTAGGATATCGAGTAAAATGGATATTAATAGATATTTGAAAATGTGATATATAAACATTTTATTCGTTTGTACCTTTATCAACTCTAAAAAGTAGACTTATAGGATTTATTTTATGTAAAATGAGGTGCTAAATATACTGGTGAAAACCGCGATGTCCTATTTTTAACCGTTTAGGAGATCGAGTAAAATGGAGAGTAATAGATATTTGAATATGTGATATATAAACATTTTATTCGTTTGTACCTTTATCAACTTTTAAGAGTAGACTTATAGAACTTATTTTAAGTAAAATGAGGTGCTAAATCCACTGGTGAAAACCGCGATGTCCTATCTTGAACCGTTTAGGAGATCGAGTAAAATGGAGAATAATAGATATTTGAAAATGTGATATATAAACATTTTGTTCGTTTGTACCTTGATCAACTCTTGAGAGTAGACTTATAGGACTTATTTTATGTAAAATGAGGTGCTAAATCCACTGGTGAAAACCCCGATGTCCTATCTTGAACCGTTTAGGAGATCGAGTAAAATGGATATTAATAGATATTTGAAAATGTGATATATAAACATTTTATTCGTTTGTACCTTTATCAACTTTTGAGAGTAGACTAATAGGACTTATTATATGTAAAATGAGGTGCTAAATCCACTGGTGAAAACCGCGATGTCCTATCTTTAACCGTTTAGGATATCGACTAAAATGGATATTAATAGATATTTGAAAATGTGATATATAAACATTTTATTCGTTTGTACCTTTATCAACTCTTGAGAGTAGATTTATAGAAGTTATTTTATGTAAAATGAGGTGCTAAATCCACTGGTGAAAACCGCGATGTCCTATCTTTAACCGTTTAGGAGATCGAGTAAAATGGAGAATAATAGATATTTGAAAATGTGATATATAAACATTTTATTCGTTTGTACCTATATCAACTCTTGAGAGTAGACTTATAGGACTTATTTTAGGTAAAATGAGGTGCTAAATCCACTGGTGAAATCCGCGATGTCCTATCTTTAACCGTTTAGGAGATCGAGTAAAATGGAGAATAATAGATATTTGAAAATGTGATATATAAACATTTTATTCGTTTGTACCTTTATCAACTCTAAAGAGTAGACTTATAGGACATATTTTATGTAAAATGAGGTGCTAAATCCACTGGTGAAAACCTCGATGTCCTGTCTTTAACCGTTTAGAAGATCGAGTAAAATGAAGAATAATAGATATTTGAAAATGTGATATATAAACATTTTATTCGTTTGTACCTTTATCAACTTTTGAGAGTAGACTTATAGGACCCATTTTATGTAAAATGAGGTGCTAAATCCACTGGTGAAACCGCGATGTTCTATCTTGAACCGTTTAGGAGATCGAGTAAAATGGAGAATAATAGATATTTGAAAATGTGATATATAAACATTTTGTTCGTTTGTACCTTGATCAACTCTTGAGAGTAGACTTATAGGACATATTTTATGTAAAATGAGGTGCTACATCCACTGGTGAAAACCGCGATGTCCTATCTTGAACCGTTTAGGAGATCGAGTAAAATGGAGAAAAATAGATATTTGAAAATGTGATATATAAACATTTTATTCGTTTTTACCTTTATCAACTCTTGAGAGTAGACTTATAAGACCTATTTTATGTAAAATGAGGTGCTAAATTCACTGGTGAAAACCTCGATGTCCTATCTTTAACCGTTTAGGAGATTGAGTAAAATGGAGAATAATAGATATTTGATAATGAGATATATAAACATTTTATTCGTTTGTACCTTTATCAACTCTTGAGAGTAGACTTATAAGACTTATTTCATGTAAAATGAGGTGCTAAATCTTCTGGTGAAAACCGCGATGTCCTATCTTTAACCGTTTAGGAGATTGAGTAAAATGGAGAATAATAGTTATTTGATAATGTGATATATAAACATTTTATTCGTTTGTACCTTTATCAACTCTTGAGAGTAGACTTATAAGACTTATTTCATGTAAAATGAGGTGCTAAATCTACTGGGGAAAACCGCGATGTCCTATCTTTAACCGTTTAGGAGATCGAGTAAAATGGAGAATAATAGATATTTGAAAATGTGATATATAAACATTTTATTCGTTTTTACCTTTATCAACTCTTGAGAGTAGACTTATAGGACTTATTTTATGTAAAATGAGGTGCTAAATGCACTGGTGAAAACCGCGATGTCCTATCTTGAACCGTATAGGAGATCGAGTAAAATGGATAAAAATAGTTATTTGAAAATGTGATATATAAACATTTTATTCGTTTGTACCTTTATCAACTCTTGAGAGTAGACTTATAGGACCTATTTTATGTAAAATGAGGTGCTAACTCCACTGGTGAAAACCGCGATGACCTATCTTGAACCGTTTAGGATATCGAGTAAAATGGATATTAATAGAAATTTGAAAATGTGATATATAAACATTTTATTCGTTTGTACCTTTATCAACTCTAAAAAGTAGACTTATAGGACTTATTTTATGTAAAATGAGGTGCTAAATATACTGGTGAAAACCGCGATGTCCTATTTTTAACCGTTTAGGAGATCGAGTAAAATGGAGAGTAATAGATATTTGAATATGTGATATATAAACATTTTATTCGTTTGTACCTTTATCAACTTTTAAGAGTAGACTTATAGAACTTATTTTAAGTAAAATGAGGTGCTAAATCCACTGGTGAAATCCGCGATGTCCTATCTTGAACCGTTTAGGAGATCGAGTAAAATGGAGAATAATAGATATTTGAAAATGTGATATATAAACATTTTGTTCGTTTGTAACTTGATCAACTCTTGAGAGTAGACTTATAGGACTTATTTTATGTAAAATGTGGTGCTAAATCCACTGGTGAAAACCCCGATGTCCTATCTTGAACCGTTTAGGAGATCGAGTAAAATGGATATTAATAGATATTTGAAAATGTGATATGTAAACATTTTATTCGTTTGTACCTTTATCAACTTTTGAGAGTAGACTAATAGGACTTATTATATGTAAAATGAGGTGCTAAATCCACTGGTGAAAACCGCGATGTCCTATCTTTAACCGTTTAGGATATCGACTAAAATGGATATTATTAGATATTTGAAAATGTGATATATAAACATTTTATTCGTTTGTACCTTTATCAACTCTTGAGAGTAGATTTATAGAAGTTATTTTATGTAAAATGAGGTGCTAAATCCACTGGTGAAAACCGCGATGTCCTATCTTTAACCGTTTAGGAGATCGAGTAAAATGTAGAATAATAGATATTTGAAAATGTGATATATAAACATTTTATTCGTTTGTACCTTTATCAACTCTTAAGAGTAGACTTATAGGACTTATTTTATGTAAAATGAGGTGCTAAATGCACTGGTGAAAACCGCGATGTCCTATCTTTAACCGTTTAGGAGATCGAGTAAAATGGAGAATAATAGATATTTGAAAATGTGATATATAAACATTTTATTCGTTTTTACCTTTATCAACCCTTGAGAGTAGACTTATAGGACCTATTTTATGTAAAATGAGGTGCTAAATGCACTGGTGAAAACCGCGATGTCCTATCTTGAACCGTATAGGAGATCGAGTAAAATGGATAAAAATAGTTATTTGAAAATGTGATATATAAACATTTTATTCGTTTGTACCTTTATCAACTCTTGAGAGTAGACTTATAGGACCTATTTTATGTAAAATGAGGTGCTAACTCCACTGGTGAAAACCGCGATGACCTATCTTGAACCGTTTAGGATATCGAGTAAAATGGATATTAATAGATATTTGAAAATGTGATATATAAACATTTTATTCGTTTGTACCTTTATCAACTCTAAAAAGTAGACTTATAGGATTTATTTTATGTAAAATGAGGTGCTAAATATACTGGTGAAAACCGCGATGTCCTATTTTTAACCGTTTAGGAGATCGAGTAAAATGGAGAGTAATAGATATTTGAATATGTGATATATAAACATTTTATTCGTTTGTACCTTTATCAACTTTTAAGAGTAGACTTATAGAACTTATTTTAAGTAAAATGAGGTGCTAAATCCACTGGTGAAAACCGCGATGTCCTATCTTGAACCGTTTAGGAGATCGAGTAAAATGGAGAATAATAGATATTTGAAAATGTGATATATAAACATTTTGTTCGTTTGTACCTTGATCAACTCTTGAGAGTAGACTTATAGGACTTATTTTATGTAAAATGAGGTGCTAAATCCACTGGTGAAAACCCCGATGTCCTATCTTGAACCGTTTAGGAGATCGAGTAAAATGGATATTAATAGATATTTGAAAATGTGATATATAAACATTTTATTCGTTTGTACCTTTATCAACTCTTGAGAGTAGATTTATAGAAGTTATTTTATGTAAAATGAGGTGCTAAATCCACTGGTGAAAACCGCGATGTCCTATCTTTAACCGTTTAGGAGATCGAGTAAAATGGAGAATAATAGATATTTGAAAATGTGATATATAAACATTTTATTCGTTTGTACCTATATCAACTCTTGAGAGTAGACTTATAGGACTTATTTTAGGTAAAATGAGGTGCTAAATCCACTGGTGAAATCCGCGATGTCCTATCTTTAACCGTTTAGGAGATCGAGTAAAATGGAGAATAATAGATATTTGAAAATGTGATATATAAACATTTTATTCGTTTGTACCTTTATCAACTCTAAAGAGTAGACTTATAGGACATATTTTATGTAAAATGAGGTGCTAAATCCACTGGTGAAAACCTCGATGTCCTGTCTTTAACCGTTTAGAAGATCGAGTAAAATGAAGAATAATAGATATTTGAAAATGTGATATATAAACATTTTATTCGTTTGTACCTTTATCAACTTTTGAGAGTAGACTTATAGGACCCATTTTATGTAAAATGAGGTGCTAAATCCACTGGTGAAACCGCGATGTTCTATCTTGAACCGTTTAGGAGATCGAGTAAAATGGAGAATAATAGATATTTGAAAATGTGATATATAAACATTTTGTTCGTTTGTACCTTGATCAACTCTTGAGAGTAGACTTATAGGACATATTTTATGTAAAATGAGGTGCTACATCCACTGGTGAAAACCGCGATGTCCTATCTTGAACCGTTTAGGAGATCGAGTAAAATGGAGAAAAATAGATATTTGAAAATGTGATATATAAACATTTTATTCGTTTTTACCTTTATCAACTCTTGAGAGTAGACTTATAAGACCTATTTTATGTAAAATGAGGTGCTAAATTCACTGGTGAAAACCTCGATGTCCTATCTTTAACCGTTTAGGAGATTGAGTAAAATGGAGAATAATAGATATTTGATAATGAGATATATAAACATTTTATTCGTTTGTACCTTTATCAACTCTTGAGAGTAGACTTATAAGACTTATTTCATGTAAAATGAGGTGCTAAATCTTCTGGTGAAAACCGCGATGTCCTATCTTTAACCGTTTAGGAGATCGAGTAAAATGGAGAATAATAGATATTTGAAAATGTGATGTATAAACATTTTATTCGTTTTTACCTTTATCAACTTTTGAGAGTAGACTTATAGGACCTATTTTATGTAAAATGAGGTGCTAAATCCACTGGTGAAAACCTCGATTTCCTATCTTTAACCGTTTAGGAGATCGGGTAAAATGGAGAATAATAGATATTTGAAAATGTGATATATAAACATTTTGTTCTTTTGTACCTTGATCAACTCTTGAGAGTTGTCTTATAGGACTTATTTTATGTAAAATGAGGTGCTAAATCCACTGGTGAAAACCCCGATGTCCTATCTTGAACCGTTTAGGAGATCGAGTAAAATAAATATTAATAGATATTTGAAAATGTGATATAAAAACATTTTATTCGTATGTACCTTTATCAACTTTTGAGAGTAGACTAATAGGACTTATTTCATGTAAAATGAGGTGCTAAATCTTCTGGTGAAAACCGCGATGTCCTATCTTTAACCGTTTAGGAGATCGAGTAAAATGGAGAATAATAGATATTTGAAAATGTGATATATAAACATTTTATTCGTTTTTACTTTTATCAACTTTTGAGAGTAGACTTATAGGACTTATTTTATGTAAAATGAGGTGCTAAATCCACTGGTGAAAACCCCGATGTCCTATCTTGAACCGTTTAGGAGATCGAGTAAAATGAATATTAATAGATATTTGAAAATGTGATATAAAAACATTTTATTCTTATGTACCTTTATCAACTTTTGAGAGTAGACTAATAGAACTTATTATATGTAAAATGAGGTGCTAAATCCACTGGTGAAAACCGCGATGCCCTATCTTTAACCGTTTAGGAGATCGAGTAAAATGGAGAATAATAGATATTTTATAATGTGATATATAAACATTTTATTCGTTTGTACCTTTATCAACTCTTGAGAGTAGACTTATAGGAGTTATTTTATGTAAAATGAGGTGCTAAATCCACTGGTGAAAACCGCGATGTCCTATCTTTAACCGTTTAGGAGATCGAGTAAAATGGAGAATAATAGATATTTTATAATGTGATATATAAACATTTTATTCGTTTGTACCTTTATCAACTCTTGAGAGTAGACTTATAAGACTTATTTTAAGTAAAATGAGGTGCTTAATCCACTGGTGAAAACCGCGATGTCCTATCTTTAACCGTTTAGGAGATCGAGTAAAATGGATATTAATAGATATTTGAAAATGTGATATATAAACATTTTATTCGTTTGTACCTTTATCAACTCTTGAGAGTAGACTTATAGGAGTTATTTTATGTAAAATGAGGTGCTAAATCCACTGGTGAAAACCGCGATGTCCTATCTTTAACCGTTTAGGAGATCGAGTAAAATGGAGAATAATAGATATTTTATAATGTGATATATAAACATTTTATTCGTTTGTACCTTTATCAACTCTTAAGAGTAGACTTATAGGACTTATTTTATGTAAAATGAGGTGCTAAATGCACTGGTGAAAACCGCGATGTCCTATCTTTAACCGTTTAGGAGATCGAGTAAAATGGAGAATAATAGATATTTGAAAATGTGATATATAAACATTTTATTCGTTTGTACCTTTATCAACTCTTAAGAGTAGACTTATAGGACTTATTTTATGTAAAATGAGGTGCTAAATGCACTGGTGAAAACCGCGATGTCCTATCTTGAACCGTATAGGAGATCGAGTAAAATGGATAAAAATAGTTATTTGAAAATGTGATATATAAACATTTTATTCGTTTGTACCTTTATCAACTCTTGAGAGTAGACTTATAGGACCTATTTTATGTAAAAAGAGGTGCTAACTCCACTGGTGAAAACCGCGATGACCTATCTTGAACCGTTTAGGATATCGAGTAAAATGGATATTAATAGATATTTGAAAATGTGATATATAAACATTTTATTCGTTTGTACCTTTATCAACTCTAAAAAGTAGACTTATAGGACTTATTTTATGTAAAATGAGGTGCTAAATCCACTGGTGAAAACCCCGATGTCCTATCTTGAACCGTTTAGGAGATCGAGTAAAATGGAGAATAATAGATATTTGAAAATGTGATATAAAAACATTTTATTCTTATGTACCTTTATCAACTTTTGAGAGTAGACTAATAGAACTTATTATATGTAAAATGAGGTGCTAAATCCACTGGTGAAAACCGCGATGCCCAATCTTTAACCGTTTAGGAGATCGAGTAAAATGGAGAATAATAGATATTTTATAATGTGATATATAAACATTTTATTCGTGTGTACCTTTATCAACTCTTGAGAGTAGACTTATAGGAGTTATTTTATGTAAAATGAGGTGCTAAATCCACTGGTGAAAACCGCGATGTCCTATCTTTAACCGTTTAGGAGATCGAGTAAAATGGAGAATAATAGATATTTTATAATGTGATATATAAACATTTTATTCGTTTGTACCTTTATCAACTCTTGAGAGTAGACTTATAAGACCTATTTTAAGTAAAATGAGGTGCTAAATCCACTGGTGAAAACCGCAATGTCCTATTTTTAACCGTTTAGGAGATCGAGTAAAATGTAGAATAATAGATATTTGAAAATGTGATATATAAACATTTTATTCGTTTGTACCTTTATCAACTCTTAAGAGTAGACTTATAGGACTTATTTTATGTAAAATAAGGTGCTACATCCACTGGTGAAAACCGCAATGTCCTATCTTGAACCGTTTAGGAGATCGAGTAAAATGGAGAAAAATAGATATTTGAAAATGTGATACATAAACATTTTATTCGTTTTTACCTTTATCAACTCTTGAGAGTAGACTTATAAGACCTATTTTAAGTAAAATGAGGTGCTAAATCCACTGGTAAAGACCGCGATGTCCTATCTTTAACCGTTTAGGAGATCGAGTAAAATGGAAAATAATAGATATTTGAAAATGTGATATATAAACATTTTATTCGTTTGTACCTTTATCAACTCTTGAGAGTAGACTTATAGGACTTATTTTATGTAAAATGAGGTGCTAAATCCACTGGTGAAATCCGCGATGTCCTATCTTTAACAGTTTAGGAGATCGAGTAAAATGGAGTATAATAGATATTTGAAAATGTAATATATAAACATTTTATTCGTTTGTACCTTTATCAACTCTTAAGAGTAGACTTATAAGACTTATTTTATGTCAATTGAGGTGCTAAATCCACTGGTGAAAACCGCGATGTCCTATCTTGAACCGTTTAGGAGATCGAGTAAAATGGAGAATAATAGATATTTGAAAATGTGATATATAAACATTTTGTTCGTTTGTACCTTGATCAACTCTTGAGAGTAGACTTATAGGACTTATTTTATGTAAAATGAGGTGCTAAATCCACTGGTGAAAACCCCGATGTCCTATCTTGAACCGTTTAGGAGATCGAGTAAAATGTAGAATAATAGATATTTGAAAATGTGATATATAAACATTTTGTTCGTTTTTACCTTTATCAACTTTTGAGAGTAGACTTATAGGACCTATTTTATGTAAAATGAGGTGCTAAATCCACTGGTGAAAACCTCGATGTCCTATCTTTAACCGTTTAGGAGATCGGGTGAAATGGAGAATAATAGATATTTGTAAATGTGATATATAAACATTTTATTCGTTTTTACCTTTATCAATTCTTGAGAGTAGACTTATAGGACCCATTTTATGTAAAATGAGGTGCTAAATCCACTGGTGAAAACCGCGATGTTCTATCTTGAACCGTTTAGGAGATCGAGTAAAATGGAGAATAATAGATATTTGAAAATGTGATATATAAACATTTTGTTCGTTTGTACCTTGATCAACTCTTGAGAGTAGACTTATAGGACATATTTTATGTAAAATGAGGTGCTACATCCACTGGTGAAAACCGCGATGTCCTATCTTGAACCGTTTAGGAGATCGAGTAAAATGGAGAAAAATAGATATTTGAAAATGTGATATATAAACATTTTATTCGTTTTTACCTTTATCAACTCTTGAGAGTGGACTAATAGGACTTATTATATGTAAAATGAGGTGCTAAATCCACTGGTGAAAACCTCGATGTCCTATCTTTAACCGTTTAGGAGATCGGGTGAAATGGAGAATAATAGATATTTGTAAATGTGATATATAAACATTTTATTCGTTTGTACCTTTATCAACTTTTGAGAGTAGACTTATAGGACCCATTTTATGTAAAATGAGGTGCTAAATCCACTGGTGAAAACCGCGATGTTCTATCTTGAACCATTTAGGAGATCGAGTAAAATGGAGAATAATAGATATTTGAAAATGTGATATATAAACATTTTGTTCGTTTGTACCTTGATCAACTCTTGAGAGTAGACTTATAGGACATATTTTATGTAAAATGAGGTGCTACATCCACTGGTAAAAACCGCGATGTCCTATCTTGAACCGTTTAGGAGATCGAGTAAAATGGAGAAAAATAGATATTTGAAAATGTGATATATAAACATTTTATTCGTTTTTACCTTTATCAACTCTTGAGAGTAGACTTATAAGACCTATTTCATGTAAAATGAGGTGCTAAATTCACTGGTGAAAACCTCGATGTCCTATCTTTAACCGTTTAGGAGATTGAGTAAAATGGAGAATAATAGATATTTGATAATGTGATATATAAACATTTTATTCGTTTGTACCTTTATCAACTCTTGAGAGTAGACTTATAAGACTTATTTCATGTAAAATGAGGTGCTAAATCTTCTGGTGAAATTTGCGATGTCCTATCTTTAACCGTTTAGGAGATCGAGTAAAATGGAGAATAATAGATATTTGAAAATGTGATATATAAACATTTTATTCGTTTTTACCTTTATCAACTTTTGAGAGTAGACTTATAGGACCTATTTTATGTAAAATGAGGTGCTAAATCCACTGGTGAAAACCTCGATGTCCAATCTTTAACCGTTTAGGAGATCGGGTAAAATGGAGAATAATAGATATTTGAAGATGTGATATATAAACATTTTGTTCGTTTGTACCTTGATCAACTCTTGAGAGTAGTCTTATAGGACTTATTTTATGTAAAATAAGGTGCTAAATCCACTGGTGAAAACCCCGATGTCCTATCTTGAACCGTTTAGGAGATCGAGTAAAATGAATATTAATAGATATTTGAAAATGTGATATAAAAACATTTTATTCGTATGTACCTTTATCAACTTTTGAGAGTAGACTAATAGGACTTATTATATGTAAAATGAGGTGCTAAATCCACTGGTGAAAACCGCGATGCCCTATCTTTAACCGTTTAGGATATCGAGTAAAATGGATATTAATAGATATTTGAAAATGTGATATATAAACATTTTATTCGTTTGTACCTTGATCAACTCTTGAGAGTAGACTTATAGGACATATTTTATGTAAAATGAGGTGCTACATCCACTGGTAAAAACCGCGATGTCCTATCTTGAACCGTTTAGGAGATCGAGTAAAATGGAGAAAAATAGATATTTGAAAATGTGATATATAAACATTTTATTCGTTTTTACCTTTATCAACTCTTGAGAGTAGACTTATAAGACCTATTTCATGTAAAATGAGGTGCTAAATTCACTGGTGAAAACCTCGATGTCCTATCTTTAACCGTTTAGGAGATCGAGTAAAATGGAGAATAATCGATATTTGAAAATGTGATATATAAACATTTTATACGTTTGTACCTTTATCAACTCTAAAGAGTAGACTTATAAGACTTATTTTAAGTAAAATGAGGTGCTAAATCCACTGGTGAAAACCGCGATGTCCTATCTTTAACCGTTTAGGAGATCGAGTAAAATGGAGAATAATAGATATTTGAAAATGTGATATATAAACATTTTATTCGTTTGTACCTTTATCAACTCTTGAGTGTAGACTTATAGGACTTATTTTATGTAAAATAAGGTGCTAAATCCACTGGTGAAATCCGCGATGTCCTATCTTTAACCGTTTAGGAGATCGAGTAAAATGGAGAATAATCGATATTTGAAAATGTGATATATAAACATTTTATTCGTTTGTACCTTTATCAACTCTAAAGAGTAGACTTATAAGACATATTTTAAGAAAAATGAGGTGCTAAATCCACTGGTGAAAACCGCGATGTCCTATCTTTAACCGTTTAGGAGATCGAGTAAAATGGAGAATAATAGATATTTGAAAATGTGATATATAAACATTTTATTCGTTTGTACCTTTATCAACTCTTGAGTGTAGACTTATAGGACTTATTTTATGTAAAATAAGGTGCTAAATCCACTGGTGAAATCCGCGATGTCCTATCTTTAACCGTTTAGGAGATCGAGTAAAATGGAGAATAATCGATATTTGAAAATGTGATATATAAACATTTTATTCGTTTGTACCTTTATCAACTCTAAAGAATAGACTTATAAGTATTATTTTAAGTAAAATGAGGTGCTAAATCCACTGGTGAAAACCGCGATGTCCTATCATTAACCGTTTAGGAGATCGAGTAAAATGGAGAATAATAGATATTTGAAAATGTGATATATAAACATTTTATTCGTTTGTACCTTTATCAACTCTTGAGTGTAGACTTATAGGACTTATTTTATGTAAAATAAGGTGCTAAATCCACTGGTGAAATCCGCGATGTCCTATCTTTAACCGTTTAGGAGATCGAGTAAAATGGAGAATAATCGATATTTGAAAATGTGATATATAAACATTTTATTCGTTTGTACCTTTATCAACTCTAAAGAGTAGACTTATAAGACTTATTTTAAGTAAAATGAGGTGCTAAATCCACTGGTGAAAACCGCGATGTCCTATCTTTAGCCGTTTAGGAGATCGAGTAAAATGGAGAATAATAGATATTTGAAAATGTGATATATAAACATTTTATTCGTTTGTACCTTTATCAACTCTTGAGTGTAGACTTATAGGACTTATTTTATGTAAAATAAGGTGCTAAATCCACTGGTGAAATCCGCGATGTCCTATCTTTAACCGTTTAGGAGATCGAGTAAAATGGAGAATAATCGATATTTGAAAATGTGATATATAAACATTTTATTCGTTTGTACCTTTATCAACTCTTGAGAGTAGACTTATAAGACTTATTTTAAGTAAAATGAGGTGCTAAATCCACTGGTGAAAACCGCGATGTCCTATCTTTAACCGTTTAGGAGATCGAGTAAAATGGATATTAATAGATATTTGAAAATGTGATATATAAACATTTTATTCGTTTGTACCTTTAGCAACTTTAAAAAGTAGACTTATAGAACTTATTTTAAGTAAAATGAGGTGCTAAATCCACTGGTGAAAACCGCGATGTCATATCTTGAACCGTTTAGGAGATCGAGTAAAATGGATATTAATAGATATTTGAAAATGTGATATATAAACATTTTATTCGTTTGTACCTTTATCAACTTTTGAGAGTAGACTAATAGGACTTATTATATGTAAAATGAGGTGCTAAATCCACTAGTGAAAACCGCGATGTCCTATCTTTAACCGTTTAGGAGATCGAGTAAAATGGAGAATAATAGATATTTGAAAATGTGATATATAAACATTTTATTCGTTTGTACCTTTATCAACTCTTAAGAGTAGACTTATAGGACTTATTTTATGTAAAATGAGGTGCTAAATCCACTGGTGAAATCCGCGATGTCCTATCTTTAACCGTTTAGGAGATCGAGTAAAATGGAGAATAATAGATATTTGAAAATGTGATATATAAACATTTTATTCGTTTGTACCTTTATCAACTCTAAAGAGTAGACTTATAGGACATATTTTATGTAAAATGAGGTGCTAAATCCACTGGTGAAAACCGCGATGTAGTATCTTTAACCGTTTAGGAGATCGAGTAAAATGGAGAATAATAGATATTTAAAAATGTGATATATAAACATTTTATACGTTTTCATCTTTATCAACTCTTGAGAGTAGACTTATAGGACTTATTTTAAGTAAAATGAGGTGCTAAATCCACTGGTGAAAACCGCGATGTCCTATCTTTAACCGTTTAGGAGATCGAGTAAAATGGAGAATAATAGATATTTGAAAATGTGATATATAAACATTTTATTCGTTTGTACCTTTATCAACTCTTGAGTGTAGACTTATAGGACTTATTTTATGTAAAATAAGGTGCTAAATCCACTGGTGAAATCCGCGATGTCCTATCTTTAAACGTTTAGGAGATCGAGTAAAATGGAGAATAATCGATATTTGAAAATGTGATATATAAACATTTTATTCGTTTGTACCTTTATCAACTCTAAAGACTAGACTTATAAGACTTATTTTAAGTAAAATGAGGTGCTAAATCCACTGGTGAAAACCGCGATGTCCTATCTTTAACCGTTTAGGAGATCGAGTAAAATGGAGAATAATAGATATTTGAAAATGTGATATATAAACATTTTATTCGTTTGTACCTTTATCAACTCTTGAGTGTAGACTTATAGGACTTATTTTATGTAAAATAAGGTGCTAAATCCACTGGTGAAATCCGCGATGTCCTATCTTTAACCGTTTAGGAGATCGAGTAAAATGGAGAATAATCGATATTTGAAAATGTGATATATAAACATTTTATTCGTTTGTACCTTTATCAACTCTAAAGAGTAGACTTATAAGACTTATTTTAAGTAAAATGAGGTGCTAAATCCACTGGTGAAAACCGCGATGTCCTATCTTTAACCGTTTAGGAGATCGAGTAAAATGGAGAATAATAGATATTTGAAAATGTGATATATAAACATTTTATTCGTTTGTACCTTTATCAACTCTTGAGTGTAGACTTATAGGACTTATTTTATGTAAAATAAGGTGCTAAATCCACTGGTGAAATCCGCGATGTCCTATCTTTAACCGTTTAGGAGATCGAGTAAAATGGAGAATAATCGATATTTGAAAATGTGATATATAAACATTTTATTCGTTTGTACCTTTATCAACTCTAAAGAGTAGACTTATAAGACTTATTTTAAGTAAAATGAGGTGCTAAATCCACTGGTGAAAACCGCGATGTCCTATCTTTAACCGTTTAGGAGATCGAGTAAAATGGAGAATAATAGATATTTGAAAATGTGATATATAAACATTTTATTCGTTTGTACCTTTATCAACTCTTGAGTGTAGACTTATAGGACTTATTTTATGTAAAATAAGGTGCTAAATCCACTGGTGAAATCCGCGATGTCCTATCTTTAACCGTTTAGGAGATCGAGTAAAATGGAGAATAATCGATATTTGAAAATGTGATATATAAACATTTTATTCGTTTGTACCTTTATCAACTCTTGAGAGTAGACTTATAAGACTTATTTTAAGTAAAATGAGGTGCTAAATCCACTGGTGAAAACCGCGATGTCCTATCTTTAACCGTTTAGGAGATCGAGTAAAATGGAGAATAATAGATATTTGAAAATGTGATATATAAACATTTTATTCGTTTGAACCTTTATCAACTCTTGAGTGTAGACTTATAGGACTTATTTTATGTAAAATGAGGTGCTACATCCACTGGTGAAAACCGCAATGTCCTATTTTTAACCGTTTAGGAGATCGAGTAAAATGTAGAATAATAGATATTTGAAAATGTGATATATAAACATTTTATTCGTTTTTACCTTTATCAACTCTTGAGAGTAGACTTATAGGACCTATTTTATGTAAAATGAGGTGCTAAATTCTCTGGTGAAAACCGCGATGTCCTATCTTTAACCGTTTAGGAGATCGAGTAAAATGGAGAATAATAGATATTTGAATATGTGATATATAAACATTTTATTCGTTTGTACCTTTATCAACTTTTAAGAGTAGACTTATAGAACTTATTTTAAGTAAAATGAGGTGCTAAATCCACTGGTGAAAACCGCGATGTCATATCTTTAACCGTTTAGGAGATCGAGTAAAATGGAGAATAATAGATATTTGAAAATGTGATATATAAACATTTTATTCGTTTGTACCTTTATCAACTCTAAAAAGTAGACTTATAGGACTTATTTTATGTAAAATGAGGTGCTAAATATACTGGTGAAAACCGCGATGTCCTATTTTTAACCGTTTAGGAGATCGAGTAAAATGGAGAATAATAGATATTTGAATATGTGATATATAAACATTTTATTCGTTTGTACCTTTATCAACTTTTAAGAGTAGACTTATAGAACTTATTTTAAGTAAAATGAGGTGTTAAATTTACTGGTGAAAACCGCGATGTCCTATTTTTAACCGTTTATGAGATCGAGTAAAATGGAGAATAATAGATATTTGAATATGTGATATATAAACATTTTATTCGTTTGTACCTTTATCAACTTTTGAGAGTAGACTAATAGGACTTATTATATGTAAAATGAGGTGCTAAATCCACTAGTGAAAACCGCGATGTCCTATCTTTAACCGTTTAGGAGATCGAGTAAAATGGAGAATAATAGATATTTGAAAATGTGATATATAAACATTTTATTCGTTAGTACCTTTATCAACTCTTGAGAGTAGACTTATAGGACTTATTTTATGTAAAATGAGGTGCTAAATCCACTGGTGAAATCCGCGATGTCCTATCTTTAACCGTTTAGGAGATCGAGTAAAATGGAGAATAATAGATATTTGAAAATGTGATATATAAACATTTTATTCGTTTGTACCTTTATCAACTCTAAAGAGTAGACTTATAGGACATACTTTATGTAAAATGAGGTGCTAAATCCACTGGTGAAAACCGCGATGTAGCATGTTTAACCGTTTAGGAGATCGAGTAAAATGGAGAATAATAGATATTTAAAAATGTGATATATAAACATTTTATTCGTTTTCATCTTTATCAACTCTTGAGAGTAGACTTATAGGACCTATTTTATGTAAAATGAGGTGCTAAATCCACTGGTGAAAACCTCGATGTCCTGTCTTTAACCGTTTAGAAGATCGAGTAAAATGAAGAAAAATAGATATTTGAAAATGTGATATATAAACATTTTATTCGTTTGTACCTTTATCAACTTTTGAGAGTAGACTTATAGGACCTATTTTAAGTAAAATGAGGTGCTAAATCCACTGGTGAAAACCTCGATGTCCTATCTTTAACCGTTTAGGAGATCGAGTAAAATGGAGAATAATAGATATTTGAAAATGTGATATATAAACATTTTATTCGTTTTTACCTTTATCAACTCTTGAGAGTAGACTTATAGGACCTATTTTATGTAAAATGAGGTGCTAAATCCACTGGTGAAAACCGCGATGTCCTATCTTTAACCGTTTAGGAGATCGAGTAAAATAGAGATTAATAGAAATTTGAAAATGTGATATATAAACATTTTATTCGTTTTTACCTTTATCAACTCTTGAGAGTAGACTTATAGGACCTATTTTATTTAAAATGAGGTGCTAAATCCACTGGTGAAAACCGCGATGTCCTATCTTTAACCGTTTAGGAGATCGAGTAAAATGGAAAATAATAGATATTTGAAAATGTGATATATTTTGTTCGTTTGTACCTTTATTAACTCTAAAGAGTAGACTTATAACTTATAGGACTAATTTTATGTAAAATGAGGTGCTAAATCCACTGGTAAAAACCGCGATGCCCTATCTTGAACCGTTTAATAGATCGAGTAAAATGGAGAATAATAGATATTTGAAAATGTGATATATAAACATTTTGTTCGTTTGTACCTTGATCAACTCTTGAGAGTAGACTTATAGGACTTATTTTATGTAAAATGAGGTGCTAAATCCACTGGTAAAAACCCCGATGTCCTATCTTGAACCGTTTAGGAGATCGAGTAAAATGGATATTAATAGATATTTGAAAATGTGATATATAAACATTTTAATCGTTTGTACCTTTATCAACTTTTGAGAGTAGACTAACAGGACTTATTATATGTAAAATGAGGTGCTAAATCCACTGGTGAAAACCGCGATGTCCTATCTTGAACCGTTTAGGAGATCGAGTAAAATGGATATTAATAGATATTTGAAAATGTGATATATAAACATTTTATTCGTTTGTACCTTTATCAACTTTTGAGAGTAGACTAATAGGACTTATTATATGTAAAATGAGGTGCTAAATCCACTAGTGAAAACCGCGATGTCCTATCTTTAACCGTTTAGG
Organism: Silvanus unidentatus; assembly: GCA_963930825.1. Taxonomy (NCBI): domain Eukaryota; kingdom Metazoa; phylum Arthropoda; class Insecta; order Coleoptera; family Silvanidae; genus Silvanus; species Silvanus unidentatus. The sequence goes on along the minus strand of CAWVOD010000042.1, from coordinate 72,788 downwards.
AGATCGAGTAAAATGGAGAATAATAGATATTTGAAAATGTGATATATAAACATTTTATTCGTTTGTACCTTTATCAACTCTTGAGAGTAGACTTATAGGACTTATTTTATGTAAAATGAGGTGCTAAATCCACTGGTGAAATCCGCGATGTCCTATCTTTAACCGTTTAGGAGATCGAGTAAAATGGAGAATAATAGATATTTGAAAATGTGATATATAAACATTTTATTCGTTTGTACCTTTATCAACTCTAAAGAGTAGACTTATAGGACATATTTTATGTAAAATGAGGTGCTAAATCCACTGGTGAAAACCGCGATGTAGTATCTTTAACCGTTTAGGAGATCGAGTAAAATGGAGAATAATAGATATTTGAAAATGTGATATATAAACATTTTATTCGTTTTCATCTTTATCAACTCTTGAGAGTAGACTTATAGGACTTATTTTAAGTAAAATGAGGTGCTAAATCCACTGGTGAAAACCGCGATGTCCTATCTTTAACCGTTTAGGAGATCGAGTAAAATGGAGAATAATAGATATTTGAAAATGTGATATATAAACATTTTATTCGTTTGTACCTTTATCAACTCTTGAGTGTAGACTTATAGGACTTATTTTATGTAAAATAAGGTGCTAAATCCACTGGTGAAGTCCGCGATGTCCTATCTTTAACCGTTTAGGAGATCGAGTAAAATGGAGAATAATCGATATTTGAAAATGTGATATATAAACATTTTATTCGTTTGTACCTTTATCAACTCTAAAGAGTAGACTTATAAGACTTATTTTAAGTAAAATGAGGTGCTAAATCCACTGGTGAAAACCGCGATGTCCTATCTTTAACCGTTTAGGAGATCGAGTAAAATGGAGAATAATAGATATTTGAAAATGTGATATATAAACATTTTATTCGTTTGTACCTTTATCAACTCTTGAGTGTAGACTTATAGGACTTATTTTATGTAAAATAAGGTGCTAAATCCACTGGTGAAATCCGCGATGTCCTATCTTTAACCGTTTAGGAGATCGAGTAAAATGGAGAATAATCGATATTTGAAAATGTGATATATAAACATTTTATTCGTTTGTACCTTTATCAACTCTAAAGAGTAGACTTATAAGACTTATTTTAAGTAAAATGAGGTGCTAAATCCACTGGTGAAAACCGCGATGTCCTATCTTTAACCGTTTAGGAGATCGAGTAAAATGGAGAATAATAGATATTTGAAAATGTGATATATAAACATTTTATTCGTTTGTACCTTTATCAACTCTTGAGTGTAGACTTATAGGACTTATTTTATGTAAAATAAGGTGCTAAATCCACTGGTTAAATCCGCGATGTTCTATCTTTAACCGTTTAGGAGATCGAGTAAAATGGAGAATAATCGATATTTGAAAATGTGATATATAAACATTTTATTCGTTTGTACCTTTATCAACTCTAAAGAGTAGACTTATAAGACTTATTTTAAGTAAAATGAGGTGCTAAATCCACTGGTGAAAACCGCGATGTCCTATCTTTAACCGTTTAGGAGATCGAGTAAAATGGAGAATAATAGATATTTGAAAATGTGATATATAAACATTTTATTCGTTTGTACCTTTATCAACTCTTGAGTGTAGACTTATAGGACTTATTTTATGTAAAATAAGGTGCTAAATCCACTGGTGAAATCCGCGATGTCCTATCTTTAACCGTTTAGGAGATCGAGTAAAATGGAGAATAATCGATATTTGAAAATGTGATATATAAACATTTTATTCGTTTGTACCTTTATCAACTCTTGAGAGTAGACTTATAAGACTTATTTTAAGTAAAATGAGGTGCTAAATCCACTGGTGAAAACCGCGATGTCCTATCTTTAACCGTTTAGGAGATCGAGTAAAATGGAGAATAATAGATATTTGAAAATGTGATATATAAACATTTTATTCGTTTGTACCTTTATCAACTCTTGAGTGTAGACTTATAGGACTTATTTTATGTAAAATGAGGTGCTACATCCACTGGTGAAAACCGCAATGTCCTATTTTTAACCGTTTAGGAGATCGAGTAAAATGTAGAATAATAGATATTTGAAAATGTGATATATAAACATTTTATTCGTTTTTACCTTTATCAACTCTTGAGAGTAGACTTATAGGACCTATTTTATGTAAAATGAGGTGCTAAATTCACTGGTGAAAACCGCGATGTCCTATCTTTAACCGTTTAGGAGATCGAGTAAAATGGAGAATAATAGATATTTGAATATGTGATATATAAACATTTTATTCGTTTGTACCTTTATCAACTTTTAAGAGTAGACTTATAGAACTTATTTTAAGTAAAATGAGGTGCTTAATCCACTGGTGAAAACCGCGATGTCATATCTTTAACCGTTTAGGAGATCGAGTAAAATGGAGAATAATAGATATTTGAAAATGTGATATATAAACATTTTATTCGTTTGTACCTTTATTAACTCTAAAGAGTAGACTTATAACTTATAGGACTAATTTTATGTAAAATGAGGTGCTAAATCCACTGGTAAAAACCGCGATGTCCTATCTTGAACCGTTTAATAGATCGAGTAAAATGGAGAATAATAGATATTTGAAAATGTGATATATAAACATTTTGTTCGTTTGTACCTTGATCAACTCTTGAGAGTAGACTTATAGGACTTATTTTATGTAAAATGAGGTGCTAAATCCACTGGTAAAAACCCCGATGTCCTATCTTGAACCGTTTAGGAGATCGAGTAAAATGGATATTAATAGATATTTGAAAATGTGATATATAAACATTTTAATCGTTTGTACCTTTATCAACTTTTGAGAGTAGACTAACAGGACTTATTATATGTAAAATGAGGTGCTAAATCCACTGGTGAAAACCGCGATGTCCTATCTTTAACCGTTTAGGAGATCGAGTAAAATGGAGAATAATAGATATTTAAAAATGTGATATATAAATATTTTATTCGTTTTCATCTTTATCAACTCTTGAGAGTAGACTTATAGGACCTATTTTATGTAAAATGAGGTGCTAAATCCACTGGTGAAAACCTCGATGTCCTGTCTTTAACCGTTTAGAAGATCGAGTAAAATGAAGAAAAATAGATATTTGAAAATGTGATATATAAACATTTTATTCGTTTGTACCTTTATTAACTTTTGAGAGTAGACTTATAGGACCTATTTTAAGTAAAATGAGGTGCTAAATCCACTGGTGAAAACCTCGATGTCCTATCTTTAACCGTTTAGGAGATCGAGTAAAATGGAAAATAATAGATATTTAAAAATGTGATATATAAACATTTTATTCGTTTTCATCTTTATCAACTCTTGAGAGTAGACTTATAGGACCTATTTTGTGTAAAATGAGGTGCTAAATCCACTGGTGAAAACCTCGATGTCCTGTCTATAACCGTTTAGAAGATCGAGTAAAATGAAGAAAAATAGATATTTGAAAATGTGATATATAAACATTTTATTCGTTTGTACCTTTATCAACTTTTGAGAGTAGACTTATAGGACCTATTTTAAGTAAAATGAGGTGCTAAATCCACTGGTGAAAACCTCGATGTCCTATCTTTAACCGTTTAGGAGATCGAGTAAAATGGAGAATAATAGATATTTGAAAATGTGATATATAAACATTTTATTCGTTTTTACCTTTATCAACTCTTGAGAGTAGACTTATAGGACCTATTTTATGTAAAATGAGGTGCTAAATCCACTGGTGAAAACCGCGATGTCCTATCTTTAACCGTTTAGGAGATCGAGTAAAATAGAGATTAATAGAAATTTGAAAATGTGATATATAAACATTTTATTCGTTTTTACCTTTATCAACTCTTGAGAGTAGACTTATAGGACCTATTTTATTTAAAATGAGGTGCTAAATCCACTGGTGAAAACCGCGATGTCCTATCTTTAACCGTTTAGGAGATCGAGTAAAATGGAAAATAATAGATATTTGAAAATGTGATATATTTTGTTCGTTTGTACCTTTATTAACTCTAAAGAGTAGACTTATAACTTATAGGACTAATTTTATGTAAAATGAGGTGCTAAATCCACTGGTAAAAACCGCGATGTCCTATCTTGAACCGTTTAATAGATCGAGTAAAATGGAGAATAATAGATATTTGAAAATGTGATATATAAACATTTTGTTCGTTTGTACCTTGATCAACTCTTGAGAGTAGACTTATAGGACTTATTTTATGTAAAATGAGGTGCTAAATCCACTGGTAAAAACCCCGATGTCCTATCTTGAACCGTTTAGGAGATCGAGTAAAATGGATATTAATAGATATTTGAAAATGTGATATATAAACATTTTAATCGTTTGTACCTTTATCAACTTTTGAGAGTAGACTAACAGGACTTATTATATGTAAAATGAGGTGCTAAATCCACTGGTGAAAACCGCGATGTCCTATCTTTAACCGTTTAGGAGATCGAGTAAAATGGAGAATAATAGATATTTAAAAATGTGATATATAAACATTTTATTCGTTTTCATCTTTATCAACTCTTGAGAGTAGACTTATAGGACCTATTTTATGTAAAATGAGGTGCTAAATCCACTGGTGAAAACCTCGATGTCCTGTCTTTAACCGTTTAGAAGATCGAGTAAAATGAAGAAAAATAGATATTTGAAAATGTGATATATAAACATTTTATTCGTTTGTACCTTTATCAACTTTTGAGAGTAGACTTATAGGACCTATTTTAAGTAAAATGAGGTGCTAAATCCACTGGTGAAAACCTCGATGTCCTATCATTAACCGTTTAGGAGATCGAGTAAAATGGAGAATAATAGATATTTGAAAATGTGATATATAAACATTTTATTCGTTTTTACCTTTATCAACTCTTGAGAGTAGACTTATAGGACCTATTTTATGTAAAATGAGGTGCTAAATCCACTGGTGAAAACCGCGATGTCCTATCTTTAACCGTTTAGGAGATCGAGTAAAATAGAGATTAATAGAAATTTGAAAATGTGATATATAAACATTTTATTCGTTTTTACCTTTATCAACTCTTGAGAGTAGACTTATAGGACCTATTTTATTTAAAATGAGGTGCTAAATCCACTGGTGAAAACCGCGATGTCCTATCTTTAACCGTTTAGGAGATCGAGTAAAATGGAAAATAATAGATATTTGAAAATGTGATATATTTTGTTCGTTTGTACCTTTATTAACTCTATAGAGTAGACTTATAACTTATAGGACTAATTTTATGTAAAATGAGGTGCTAAATCCACTGGTAAAAACCGCGATGTCCTATCTTGAACCGTTTAATAGATCGAGTAAAATGGAGAATAATAGATATTTGAAAATGTGATATATAAACATTTTGTTCGTTTGTACCTTGATCAACTCTTGAGAGTAGACTTATAGGACTTATTTTATGTAAAATGAGGTGCTAAATCCACTGGTAAAAACCCCGATGTCCTATCTTGAACCGTTTAGGAGATCCAGTAAAATGGATATTAATAGATATTTGAAAATGTGATATATAAACATTTTAATCGTTTGTACCTTTATCAACTTTTGAGAGTAGACTAACAGGACTTATTATATGTAAAATGAGGTGCTAAATCCACTGGTGAAAACCGCGATGTCCTATCTTTAACCGTTTAGGAGATCGAGTAAAATGGAAAATAATAGATATTTGAAAATGTGATATATAAACATTTTATTCGTTTGTACCTTTATCAACTTTTGAGAGTAGACTTATAGGACTTATTATATGTAAAATGAGGTGCTAAATCCACTGGTGAAAACCGCGATGTCCTATCTTTAACCGTTTAGGAGATCGAGTGAAATAGAGAATAATAGATATTTTAAAATGTGATATATAAACATTTTATTCGTTTGTACCTTTATCAACTCTTGAGAGTAGACTTATAGGACTTATTTTATGTAAAATGAGGTGCTAAATCCACTGGTAAAAACCCCGATGTCCTATCTTGAACCGTTTAATAGATCGAGTAAAATGGAGAATAATAGATATTTGAAAATGTGATATATAAACATTTTGTTCGTTTGTACCTTGATCAACTCTTGAGAGTAGACTTATAGGACTTATTTTATGTAAAATGAGGTGCTAAATCCACTGGTGAAAACCGCGATGTCCTATCTTTAACCGTTTAGGATATCGAGTAAAATGGATATTAATAGATATTTGAAAATGTGATATATAAACATTTTATTCGTTTGTACCTTTATCAACTCTTGAGAGTAGACTTATAGGAGTTATTTTATGTAAAATGAGGTGCTAAATCCACTGGTAAAGACCGCGATGTCCTATCTTTAACCGTTTAGGAGATCGAGTAAAATGGAAAATAATAGATATTTGAAAATGTGATATATAAACATTTTATTCGTTTGTACCTTTATCAACTCTTGAGAGTAGACTTATAGGACTTATTTTATGTAAAATGAGGAGCTAAATCCACTGGTGAAATCCGCGATGTCCTATCTTTAACAGTTTAGGAGATCGAGTAAAATGGAGTATAATAGATATTTGAAAATGTAATATATAAACATTTTATTCGTTTGTACCTTTATCAACTCTTAAGAGTAGACTTATAAGACTTATTTTATGTCAATTGAGGTGCTAAATCCACTGGTGAAAACCGTGATGTCCTATCTTGAACCGTTTAGGAGATCGAGTAAAATGGAGAATAATAGATATTTGAAAATGTGATATATAAACATTTTGTTCGTTTGTACCTTGATCAACTCTTGAGAGTAGACTTATAGGACTTATTTTATGTAAAATGAGGTGCTAAATCCACTGGTGAAAACCCCGATGTCCTATCTTGAACCGTTTAGGAGATCGAGTAAAATGTAGAATAATAGATATTTGAAAATGTGATATATAAACATTTTGTTCGTTTTTACCTTTATCAACTTTTGAGAGTAGACTTATAGGACCTATTTTATGTAAAATGAGGTGCTAAATCCACTGGTGAAAACCTCGATGTCCTATCTTTAACCGTTTAGGAGATCGGGTGAAATGGAGAATAATAGATATTTGAAAATGTGATATATAAACATTTTATTCGTTTTTACCTTTATCAATTCTTGAGAGTAGACTTATAGGACCCATTTTATGTAAAATGAGGTGCTAAATCCACTGGTGAAAACCGCGATGTTCTATCTTGAACCGTTTATTAGATCGAGTAAAATGGAGAATAATAGATATTTGAAAATGTGATATATAAACATTTTGTTCGTTTGTACCTTGATCAACTCTTGAGAGTAGACTTATAGGACATATTTTATGTAAAATGAGGTGCTACATCCACTGGTGAAAACCGCGATGTAGTATCTTTAACCGTTTAGGAGATCGAGTAAAATGTAGAATAATAGATATTTAAAAATGTGATATATAAACATTTTATTCGTTTTTATCTTTATCAACTCTTGAGAGTAGACTTATAGGACCTATTTTATGTAAAATGAGGTGCTAAATCCACTGGTGAAAACCTCGATGTCCTGTCTTTAACCGTTTAGAAGATCGAGTAAATTGAAGAATAAAAGATATTTGAAAATGTGATATATAAACATTTTATTCGTTTGTACCTTTATCAACTTTTGAGAGTAGACTTATAGGACCCATTTTATGTAAAATGAGGTGCTAAATCCACTGGTGAAAACCGCGATGTTCTATCTTGAACCGTTTAGGAGATCGAGTAAAATGGAGAATAATAGATATTTGAAAATGTGATATATAAACATTTTGTTCGTTTGTACCTTGATCAACTCTTGAGAGTAGACTTATAGGACATATTTTATGTAAAATGAGGTGCTACATCCACTGGTGAAAACCGCGATGTCCTATCTTGAACCGTTTAGGAGATCGAGTAAAATGGAGAAAAATAGATATTTGAAAATGTGATATATAAACATTTTATTCGTTTTTACCTTTATCAACTCTTGAGAGTAGACTTATAAGACCTATTTTATGTAAAATGAGGTGCTAAATTCACTGGTGAAAACCTCGATGTCCTATCTTTAACCGTTTAGGAGATTGAGTAAAATGGAGAATAATAGATATTTGATAATGTGATATATAAACATTTTATTCGTTTGTACCTTTATCAACTCTTGAGAGTAGACTTATAAGACTTATTTCATGTAAAATGAGGTGCTAAATCTTCTGGTAAAATCCGCGATGTCCTATTTTTAACCGTTTAGGAGATCGAGTAAAATGGAGAATAATAGATATTTGAAAATGTGATATATAAACATTTTATTCGTTTGTACCTTTATCAACTCTTGAGAGTAGACTTATAAGACTTATTTCATGTAAAATGAGGTGCTAAATCTTCTGGTGAAATCCGCGATGTCCTATTTTTAACCGTTTAGGAGATCGAGTAAAATGGAGAATAATTGATATTTGAAAATGTGATATATAAACATTTTATTCGTTTTTACCTTTATCAACTTTTGAGAGTAGTCTTATAGGACTTATTTTATGTAAAATGAGGTGCTAAATCCACTGGTGAAAACCCCGATGTCCTATCTTGAACCGTTTAGGAGATCGAGTAAAATGAATATTAATAGATATTTGAAAATGTGATATAAAAACATTTTATTCGTATGTACCTTTATCAACTTTTGAGAGTAGACTAATAGGACTTATTATATGTAAAATGAGGTGCTAAATCCACTGGTGAAAACCGCGATGCCCTATCTTTAACCGTTTAGGATATCGAGTAAAATGGATATTAATAGATATTTGAAAATGTGATATATAAACATTTTATTCGTTTGTACCTTTATCAACTCTTGAGTGTAGACTTATAGGACTTATTTTATGTAAAATAAGGTGCTAAATCCACTGGTGAAATCCGCGATGTCCTATCTTTAACCGTTTAGGAGATCGAGTAAAATGGAGAATAATCGATATTTGAAAATGTGATATATAAACATTTTATACGTTTGTACCTTTATCAACTCTTGAGTGTAGACTTATAAGACTTATTTTAAGTAAAATGAGGTGCTAAATCCACTGGTGAAAACCGCGATGTCCTATCTTTAACCGTTTAGGAGATCGAGTAAAATGGAGAATAATAGATATTTGAAAATGTGATATATAAACATTTTATTCGTTTGTACCTTTATCAACTCTTGAGTGTAGACTTATAGGACTTATTTTATGTAAAATAAGGTCCTAAATCCACTGGTGAAATCCGCGATGTCCTATCTTTAACCGTTTAGGAGATCGAGTAAAATATAGAATAATCGATATTTGAAAATGTGATATATAAACATTTTATTCGTTTGTACCTTTATCAACTCTTGAGAGTAGACTTATAGGACTTATTTTATGTAAAATGAGGTGCTAAGTCCACTGGTGAAAACCGCGATGTCCTATCTTTAACCGTTTAGAAGATCGAGTATAATGGAGAATAATAGATATTAGTTAATATGATATATAAACATTTTATTCGTTTGTACCTTTATCAACTCTTGAGAGTAGACTTATAGGACTTATTTTATGTAAAATGAGGTGCTAAATCCACTGGTGAAAACCGCGATGTCCTATCTTTAACCGTTTAGGAGATCGAGTAAAATGGAGAATAATAGATATTTGAAAATGTGATATATAAACATTTTATTCGTTTGTACCTTTATCAACTCTAAAGAGTAGACTTATAAGACTTATTTTAAGTAAAATGAGGTGCTAAATCCACTGGTGAAATCCGCGATGTCCTATCTTTAACCGTTTAGGAGATCGAGTAAAATGGAGAATAATCGATATTTGAAAATGTGATATATAAACATTTTATTCGTTTGTACCTTTATCAACTCTTGAGAGTAGACTTATAAGACTTATTTTAAGTAAAATGAGGTGCTAAATCCACTGGAGAAAACCGCGATGTCCTATCTTTAACCGTTTAGGAGATCGAGTAAAATGGAGAATAATAGATATTTGAAAATGTGATATATAAACATTTTATTCGTTTGTACCTTTATCAACTCTTGAGTGTAGACTTATAGGACTTATTTTATGTAAAATGAGGTGCTACATCCACTGGTGAAAACCGCAATGTCCTATTTTTAACCGTTTAGGAGATCGAGTAAAATGTAGAATAATAGATATTTGAAAATGTGATATATAAACATTTTATTCGTTTTTACCTTTATCAACTCTTGAGAGTAGACTTATAGGACCTATTTTATGTAAAATGAGGTGCTAAATTCACTGGTGAAAACCGCGATGTCCTAACTTTAACCGTTTAGGAGATCGAGTAAAATGGAAAATAATAGATATTTGATAATGTGATATATAAACATTTTATTCGTTTGTCCATTTATCAACTCTTGAGAGTAGACTTATAAGACTTATTTCATGTAAAATGAGGTGCTAAATCTACTGGTGAAAACCGCGATGTCCTATCTTTAACCGTTTAGGAGATCGAGTAAAATGGAGAATAATAGTTATTTGAAAATGTGATATATAAACATTTTATTTGTTTTTACCTTTATCAACTCTTGAGAGTAGACTTATAGGACTTATTTTATGTAAAATGAGGTGCTAAATGCACTGGTGAAAACCGCGATGTCCTATCTTGAACCGTATAGGAGATCGAGTAAAATGGATAAAAATAGTTATTTGAAAATGTGATATATAAACATTTTATTCGTTTGTACCTTTATCAACTCTTGAGAGTAGACTTATAGGACTTATTTTATGTAAAATGAGGTGCTAACTCCACTGGTGAAAACCGCGATGACCTATCTTGAACCGTTTAGGATATCGAGTAAAATGGATATTAATAGATATTTGAAAATGTGATATATAAACATTTTATTCGTTTGTACCTTTATCAACTCTAAAAAGTAGACTTATAGGACTTATTTTATGTAAAATGAGGTGCTAAATATACTGGTGAAAACCGCGATGTCCTATTTTTAACCGTTTAGGAGATCGAGTAAAATGGAGAATAATAGATATTTGAATATGTGATATATAAACATTTTATTCGTTTGTACCTTTATCAACTTTTAAGAGTAGACTTATAGAACTTATTTTAAGTAAAATGAGGTGCTAAATCCACTGGTGAAATCCGCGATGTCCTATCTTGAACCGTTTAGGAGATCGAGTAAAATGGATATTAATAGATATTTGAAAATGTGATATATAAACATTTTATTCGTTTGTACCTTTATCAACTTTTGAGAGTAGACTAATAGGACTTATCATATGTAAAATGAGGTGCTAAATCCACTGGTGAAAACCGCGATGTCCTATCTTTAACCGTTTAGGAGATCGAGTAAAATGGAGAATAATAGATATTTGAAAATGTGATATATAAACATTTTATTCGTTTGTACCTTTATCAACTCTTGAGAGTAGACTTATAGGACTTATTTTATGTAAAATGAGGTGCTAAATCCACTGGTGAAATCCGCGATGTCCTATCTTTAACCGTTTAGGAGATCGAGTAAAATGGAGAATAGTAGATATTTGAAAATGTGATATATAAACATTTTATTCGTTTGTACCTTTATCAACTCTAAAGAGTAGACTTATAGGACATATTTTATGTAAAATGAGGTGCTAAATCCACTGGTGAAAACCGCGATGTAGTATCTTTAACCGTTTAGGAGATCGAGTAAAATGGAGAATAATAGATATTTAAAAATGTGATATATAAACATTTTATTCGTTTTTATCTTTATCAACTCTTGAGAGTAGACTTATAGGACCTATTTTATGTAAAATGAGGTGCTAAATCCACTGGTGAAAACCTCGATGTCCTGTCTTTAACCGTTTAGAAGATCGAGTAAAATGAATAAAAATAGATATTTGAAAATGTGATATATAAACATTTTATTCGTTTGTACCTTTATCAACTTTTGAGAGTAGACTTATAGGACCTATTTTAAGTAAAATGAGGTGCTAAATCCACTGGTGAAAACCTCGATGTCCTATCTTTAACCGTTTAGGAGATCGAGTAAAATGGAGATTAATAGAAATTTGAAAATGTGATATACAGGGTGTTTCAGCTAAGAGCAGCAAAATTTAAATGGCAGATTCTCGAGGCCAAACCAAGTCGAGAACCCTATATACACTTTGCTCGGAAACGCTTCCTAACGGAGATATGGGCCATCAAAGTTCTTGAAAAAAAATCGAATTTTTTAAATATCTCCTAACTGTAATAAGTTGGAATAACCATACTTGGCACACTTACTTAAGTCATTGTGGACTATGTTTCTGTAAAATATCAGAAAAATCGGCCACTCCCAATATGGTTTTTTGACAAGGGGGCGGCTTTCCATCTTTGTTTTTTCATATGGGGGTTGTAAATTTTTCACTTTTTTTAAGTCTATTCGATGCCAAATTTAATAAGCAAACTTTTTTGTCTCTTGGATTTTTTTCGTACGACGCACCGTTTTCGAGAAAAATGCAATTTTATTTGAACACGTCAAGATTTTTGGAAAATTTCTTAACTTCAGTGGTCCATAACTTTTTAGTTAATGAACCGAAAAATTTAAAAAAATTACTCCAAGATCACCATAGGCTACATACTATAATTTTTAAAAAATTTTTGTTAAAATTTTGTTTTAACATGCCGAAGAAGTTGATGGCCTCTATTTCCTCAAAGAGACATTTCCACGAAAAATCCAATGAGTTTTCAACTAATGGTGACCCACCGAATCTGCCATTAAAATTTTGCTGCTCTTAGCTGAAACACCCTGTATAAACATTTTATTCGTTTTTACCTTTATCAACTCTTGAGAGTAGACTTATAGGACCTATTTTATTTAAAATGAGGTGCTAAATCCACTGGTGAAAACCGCGATGTCCTATCTTTAACCGTTTAGGAGATCGAGTAAAATGGAAAATAATAGATATTTGAAAATGTGATATATTTTGTTCGTTTGTACCTTTATTAACTCTAAAGAGTAGACTTATAACTTATAGGACTAATTTTATGTAAAATGAGGTGCTAAATCCACTGGTAAAAATCGCGATGTCCTATCTTGAACCGTTTAATAGATCGAGTAAAATGGAGAATAATAGATATTTGAAAATGTGATATATAAACATTTTGTTCGTTTGTACCTTGATCAACTCTTGAGAGTAGACTTATAGGACTTATTTTATGTAAAATGAGGTGCTAAATCCACTGGTAAAAACCCCGATGTCCTATCTTGAACCGTTTAGGAGATCGAGTAAAATGGATATTAATAGATATTTGAAAATGTGATATATAAACATTTTAATCGTTTGTACCTTTATCAACTTTTGAGAGTAGACTAACAGGACTTATTATATGTAAAATGAGGTGCTAAATCCACCGGTGAAAACCGCGATGTCCTATCTTTAACCGTTTAGGAGATCGAGTGAAATGGAGAATAATAGATATTTTAAAATGTGATATATAAACATTTTATTCGTTTGTACCTTTATCAACTTTTGAGAGTAGACTTATAGGACTTATTATATGTAAAATGAGGTGCTAAATCCACTGGTGAAAACCGCGATGTCCTATCTTTAACCGTTTAGGAGATCGAGTAAAATGGAGAATAATAGTTATTTGAAAATGTGATATATAAACATTTTATTCGTTTTTACCTTTATCAACTCTTGAGAGTAGACTTATAGGACTTATTTTATGTAAAATGAGGTGCTAAATGCACTGGTGAAAACCGCGATGTCCTATCTTGAACCGTATAGGAGATCGAGTAAAATGGATAAAAATAGTTATTTGAAAATGTGATATATAAACATTTTATTCGTTTGTACCTTTATCAACTCTTGAGTGTAGACTTATAGGACTTATTTTATGTAAAATGAGGTGCTACATCCACTGGTGAAAACCGCAATGTCCTATCTTTAACCGTTTAGGAGATCGAGTAAAATGGAGAATAATAGATATTTGAAAATGTGATATATAAACATTTTATTCGTTTGTACCTTTATCAACTCTTGAGTGTAGACTTATAGGACTTATTTTATGTAAAATGAGGTGCTACATCCACTGGTGAAAACCGCAATGTCCTATTTTTAACCGTTTAGGAGATCGAGTAAAATGTAGAATAATAGATATTTGAAAATGTGATATATAAACATTTTATTCGTTTTTACCTTTATCAACTCTTGAGAGTAGACTTATAGGACCTATTTTATGTAAAATGAGGTGCTAAATTCACTGGTGAAAACCGCGATGTCCTAACTTTAACCGTTTAGGAGATCGAGTAAAATGTAGAATAATAGATATTTGAAAATGTGATATATAAACATTTTATTCGTTTTTACCTTTATCAACTCTTGAGAGTAGACTTATAGGACTTATTTTATGTAAAATGAGGTGCTAAATGCACTGGTGAAAACCGCGATGTCCTATCTTGAACCGTATAGGAGATCGAGTAAAATGGAGAATAATAGATATTTGAAAATGTGATATATAAACATTTTATTCGATTGTACATTTATCAACTCTTGAGAGGAGACTTAGAGGTCTTATTTTATGTAAAATGAGGTACTAAATCCTCTGGTGAAAACCGCGATGTCCTATCTTTAACCGTTTAGGAGATCGAGTAAAATGGATATTAATAGATATTTGAAAATGTGATATATATACATTTTATTCGTTTGTACCTTTATCAACTTTTGAGAGTAGACTTATAGGACTTATTTTATGTAAAATAAGGTGCTAAATCCACTGGTGAAAACCGCGATGTCCTATCTTTAACCGTTTAGGAGATCGAGTGAAATGGAGAATAATAGATATTTTAAAATGTGATATATAAACATTTTATTTGTTTGTACCTTTATCAACTCTTGGGAGTAGACTTATAGGACTTATTTTATGTAAAATGAGGTGCTAAATCCACTGGTTAAAACCGCGATGTCCTATCTTTAACCGTTTAGGAGATCGAGTAAAATGGAGAATAATAGATATTTGAAAATGTGATATATTAACATTTTATTCGTTTGTACCTTTATCAACTCTTGAGAGTAGACTTATAGGACTTATTATATGTAAAATGAGGTGCTTAATCCACTGGTGAAAACCGCGATGTCCTATCTTTAACCGTTTAGGAGATTGAGTAAAATGGAGAATAATAGATATTTGATAATGTGATATATAAACATTTTATTCGTTTGTACCTTTATCAACTCTTGAGAGTAGACTTATAAGACTTATTTCATGTAAAATGAGGTGCTAAATCTTCTGGTGAAAACCGCGATGTCCTATCTTTAACCGTTTAGGAGATCGAGTAAAATGGACAGTAATAGATATTTAAAAATGTGATATATAAACATTTTATTCGTTTTTACCTTTATCAACTTTTGAGAGTAGACTTATAGGACCTATTTTATGTAAACTGAGGTGCTAAATCCACTGGTGAAAACCTCGATGTCCTATCTTTAACCGTTTAGGAGATCGAGTAAAATGGAGATTAATAGAAATTTGAAAATGTGATATATAAACATTTTATTCGTTTTTACCTTTACTAACTCTTGAGAGTAGACTTATAGGACCTATTTTATGTAAAATGAGGTACTAAATCCGCTGGTGAAAACCGCGATGTCCTATCTTTAACCGTTTAGGAGATCGAGTATAATGGAGAATAATAGATATTAGTTAGTATGATATATAAACATTTTATTCGTTTGTTCCTTTATCAACTCTTGAGAGTAGACTTATAGGACTTATTTTATGTAAAATGAGGTGCTGAATCCACTGGTGAAAACCGCGATGTAGTATCTTTAACCGTTTAGGAGATCGAGTAAAATGGAGAATAATAGATATTTGAAAATGTGATATATAAACATTTTATTCGATTGTACATTTATCAACTCTTGAGAGGAGACTTAGAGGTCTTATTTTATGTAAAATGAGGTACTAAATCCTCTGGTGAAAACCGCGATGTCCTATCTTTAACCGTTTAGGAGATCGAGTAAAATGGATATTAATAGATATTTGAAAATGTGATATATAAACATTTTATTTGTTTGTACCTTTATCAACTCTTGGGAGTAGACTTATAGGACTTATTTTATGTAAAATGAGGTGCTAAATCCACTGGTTAAAACCGCGATGTCCTATCTTTAACCGTTTAGGAGATCGAGTAAAATGGAGAATAATAGATATTTGAAAATGTGATATATTAACATTTTATTCGTTTGTACCTTTATCAACTCTTGAGAGTAGACTTATAGGACTTATTATATGTAAAATGAGGTGCTTAATCCACTGGTGAAAACCGCGATGTCCTATCTTTAACCGTTTAGATGATCGAGTAAAATGGATATTAATAGATATTTGAAAATGTGATATTTAAACATTTTATTCGTTTGTACCTTTATCAACTTTTGAGAGTAGACTAACAGGACTTATTATATGTAAAATGAGGTGCTAAATCCACCGGTGAAAACCGCGATGTCCTATCTTTAACCGTTTAGGAGATCGAGTGAAATGGAGAATAATAGATATTTAAAAATGTGATATATAAACATTTTATTCGTTTGTACCTTTATCAACTTTTGAGAGTAGACTTATAGGACTTATTATATGTAAAATGAGGTGCTAAATCCACTGGTGAAAACCGCGATGTCCTATCTTTAACCGTTTAGGAGATCGAGTAAAATGGAGAATAATAGTTATTTGAAAATGTGATATATAAACATTTTATTCGTTTTTACCTTTATCAACTCTTGAGAGTAGACTTATAGGACTTATTTTATGTAAAATGAGGTGCTAAATGCACTAGTGAAAACCGCGATGTCCTATCTTGAACCGTATAGGAGATCGAGTAAAATGGATAAAAATAGTTATTTGAAAATGTGATATATAAACATTTTATTCGTTTGTACCTTTATCAACTCTTGAGAGTAGACTTATAGGACCTATTTTATGTAAAATGAGGTGCTAACTCCACTGGTGAAAACCGCGATGACCTATCTTGAACCGTTTAGGATATCGAGTAAAATGGATATTAATAGATATTTGAAAATGTGATATATAAACATTTTATTCGTTTGTACCTTTATCAACTCTAAAAAGTAGACTTATAGGACTTATTTTATGTAAAATGAGGTGCTAAATCTTCTGGTGAAAACCGCGATGTCCTATCTTTAACCGTTTAGGAGATCGAGTAAAATGGAGAATAATAGATATTTAAAAATGTGATATATAAACATTTTATTCGTTTTTACCTTTATCAACTTTTGAGAGTAGACTTATAGGACCTATTTTATGTAAACTGAGGTGCTAAATCCACTGGTGAAAACCTCGATGTCCTATCTTTAACCGTTTAGGAGATCGAGTAAAATGGAGATTAATAGAAATTTGAAAATGTGATATATAAACATTTTATTCGTTTTTACCTTTATTAACTCTTGAGAGTAGACTTATAGGACCTATTTTATGTAAAATGAGGTACTAAATCCGCTGGTGAAAACCGCGATGTCCTATCTTTAACCGTTTAGGAGATCGAGTATAATGGAGAATAATAGATATTAGTTAGTATGATATATAAACATTTTATTCGTTTGTTCCTTTATCAACTCTTGAGAGTAGACTTATAGGACTTATTTTATGTAAAATGAGGTGCTGAATCCACTGGTGAAAACCGCGATGTAGTATCTTTAACCGTTTAGGAGATGGAGTAAAATGGAGAATAATAGATATTTGAAAATGTGATATATAAACATTTTATTCGATTGTACATTTATCAACTCTTGAGAGGAGACTTAGAGGTCTTATTTTATGTAAAATGAGGTACTAAATCCTCTGGTGAAAACCGCGATGTCCTATCTTTAACCGTTTAGGAGATCGAGTAAAATGGATATTAATAGATATTTGAAAATGTGATATATATACATTTTATTCGTTTGTACCTTTATCAACTTTTGAGAGTAGACTTATAGGACTTATTTTATGTAAAATAAGGTGCTAAATCCACTGGTGAAAACCGCGATGTCCTATCTTTAACCGTTTAGGAGATCGAGTGAAATGGAGAATAATAGATATTTTAAAATGTGATATATAAACATTTTATTTGTTTGTACCTTTATCAACTCTTGGGAGTAGACTTATAGGACTTATTTTATGTAAAATGAGGTGCTAAATCCACTGGTTAAAACCGCGATGTCCTATCTTTAACCGTTTAGGAGATCGAGTAAAATGGAGAATAATAGATATTTGAAAATGTGATATATTAACATTTTATTCGTTTGTACCTTTATCAACTCTTGAGAGTAGACTTATAGGACTTATTATATGTAAAATGAGGTGCTTAATCCACTGGTGAAAACCGCGATGTCCTATCTTTAACCGTTTAGGAGATTGAGTAAAATGGAGAATAATAGATATTTGATAATGTGATATATAAACATTTTATTCGTTTGTACCTTTATCAACTCTTGAGAGTAGACTTATAAGACTTATTTCATGTAAAATGAGGTGCTAAATCTTCTGGTGAAAACCGCGATGTCCTATCTTTAACCGTTTAGGAGATCGAGTAAAATGGAGAGTAATAGATATTTAAAAATGTGATATATAAACATTTTATTCGTTTTTACCTTTATCAACTTTTGAGAGTAGACTTATAGGACCTATTTTATGTAAACTGAGGTGCTAAATCCACTGGTGAAAACCTCGATGTCCTATCTTTAACCGTTTAGGAGATCGAGTAAAATGGAGATTAATAGAAATTTGAAAATGTGATATATAAACATTTTATTCGTTTTTACCTTTATCAACTTTTGAGAGTAGACTTATAGGACCTATTTTATGTAAACTGAGGTGCTAAATCCACTGGTGAAAACCTCGATGTCCTATCTTTAACCGTTTAGGAGATCGAGTAAAATGGAGAATAATAGATATTTGAAAATGTGATATATTAACATTTTATTCGTTTGTACCTTTATCAACTCTTGAGAGTAGACTTATAGGACTTATTATATGTAAAATGAGGTACTAAATCCGCTGGTGAAAACCGCGATGTCCTATCTTTAACCGTTTAGGAGATCGAGTATAATGGAGAATAATAGATATTAGTTAGTATGATATATAAACATTTTATTCGTTTGTTCCTTTATCAACTCTTGAGAGTAGACTTATAGGACTTATTTTATGTAAAATGAGGTGCTGAATCCACTGGTGAAAACCGCGATGTAGTATCTTTAACCGTTTAGGAGATCGAGTAAAATGGAGAATAATAGATATTTGAAAATGTGATATATAAACATTTTATTCGATTGTACATTTATCAACTCTTGAGAGGAGACTTAGAGGTCTTATTTTATATAAAATGAGGTACTAAATCCTCTGGTGAAAACCGCGATGTCCTATCTTTAACCGTTTAGGAGATCGAGTAAAATGGATATTAATAGATATTTGAAAATGTGATATATAAACATTTTATTTGTTTGTACCTTTATCAACTCTTGGGGGTAGACTTATAGGACTTATTTTATGTAAAATGAGGTGCTAAATCCACTGGTGAAAACCGCGATGTCCTATCTTTAACCGTTTAGGAGATCGAGTGAAATGGAGAATAATAGATATTTGAAAATGTGATATATAAACATTTTATTCGTTTGCACCTTTATCAACTCTTGAGAGTAGACTGATAGGACTTATTTTATGTTAAATGAGGTGCTAAATCCTCTGGTGAAAACCGCGATGTCCTATCTTTAACCGTTTAGATGATCGAGTAAAATGGAGAAAAATAGATATTTGAAAATGTGATATATAAACATTTTATTCGTTGGTACCTTTATCAACTCTTGAGAGTAGACTTATAGGTCCTATTTTATGTAAAATGAGGTGCTAAATCCACTGGTGAAAACCGCGATGTCCTATCTTTAACCGTTTA
Organism: Silvanus unidentatus; assembly: GCA_963930825.1. Classification (NCBI taxonomy): domain Eukaryota; kingdom Metazoa; phylum Arthropoda; class Insecta; order Coleoptera; family Silvanidae; genus Silvanus; species Silvanus unidentatus. Next base: position 52,920 of record CAWVOD010000042.1, on the reverse strand, counting down.
GGAGATCGAGTAAAATGGAGAAAAATAGATATTTGAAAATGTAATATATAAACATTTTATTCGTTTTTCCCTTTATCAACTCTTGAGAGTAGACTTATAGGACCTATTTTATGTAAAATGAGGAGCTAAATCCACTGGTGAAAACCTCGAAGTCCTATCTTTAACCGTTTAGGAGATCGAGTAAAATGGAGAATAATAGATATTTGAAAATGTGATATATAAACATTTTATTCGTTTGTACCTTTATCAACTCTTGATAGTAGACTTATAGGACTTATTTTATGTAAAATGAGGTGCTAAATCCACTGGTAAAAACCGCGATGTCCTATCTTTAACCGTTTAGGAGATCGAGTAAAATGGAGAATAATAGATATTTGAAAATGTGATATATAAATATTTTATTCGTTTTTACCTTTATCAACTCTTGAGAGTAGACTTATAGGACTTATTTTATGTTAAATGAGGTGGTAAATCCACTGGGGAAAACCGCGATGTCCTATCTTGAACCGTTTAGGAGATCGAGTAAAATGGAGAAAAATAGATATTTGAAAATGTGATATATAAACATTTTATTCGTTGGTACCTTTATCAACTCTTGAGAGTAGACTTATAGGTCCTATTTTATGTAAAATGAGGTGCTAAATCCACTGGTGAAAACCGCGATGTCCTATCTTTAACCGTTTAGGAGATCGAGTAAAATGGAGAATAATAGATATTTGAAAATGTGATATATAAATATTTTATTCGTTTTTACCTTTATCAACTCTTGAGAGTAGACTTATAGGAATTATTTTATGTTAAATGAGGTGCTAAATCCACTGGGGAAAACCGCGATGTCCTATTTTGAACCGTTTAGGAGATCGAGTAAAATGGAGAAAAATAGATATTTGAAAATGTGATATATAAACATTTTATTCGTTGGTACCTTTATCAACTCTTGAGAGTAGACTTATAGGTCCTATTTTATGTAAAATGAGGTGCTAAATCCACTGGTGAAAACCGCGATGTCCTATCTTTAACCGTTTTGGAGATCGAGTAAAATGGAGAATAATAGATATTTGATAATGTGATATATAAACATTTTATTCGTTTGTACCTTTATCAACTCATGAGAGTAGACTTATAGGACTTATTTTATATAAAATGAGGTACTAAATCCACTGATGAAAACCGCGATGTCCTATCTTTTACCGTTTAGGAGATCGAGTAAAATGGAGAATAATAGATATTTGAAAATGTGATATATAAACATTTTATTCGTTTGTACCTTGATCAACTCTTGAGGGTAGACTTATAAGACTTATTTTATGTAAAATGAGGTGCTAAATCCACTGGTGAAAACCGCGATGTCCTATCTTTAACCGTTTTGGAGATCGAGTAAAATGGAGAATAATAGATATTTGATAATGTGATATATAAACATTTTATTCGTTTGTATCTTTATCAACTCTTGAGAGTAGACTTATAGGACTTATTTTATGTAAAATGAGGTGCTAAATCCTCTGGTAAAAACCGCGATGTCCAATCTTTTACCGTTTAGGAGAACGAGTAAAATGGAAAATAATAGATATTTGAAAATGTGATATATAAACATTTTATTCGTTTTTACCTTTATCAACTCTTGAGAGTAGACTTATAGGACCTATTTTATGTAAAATGAGGTGCTAAATCTACTGGTGAAAACCGCGATGTGATATCTTTAACCGTTTAGGAGATCGAGTAAAATGGAGAATAATAGATATTGGAAAATGTGATATATAAAAATTTTATTCGTTTGTACCTTTATGAACTCTTAAGAGTAGACTTATAGAACTTATTTTATGTAAAATGAGGTGCTAAATCCACTAGTGAAAACCGCTATGTCCTATTTTAAACCGTTTAGGAGATCGAGTAAAATGGAGAATAATAGATGTTTGAAAATGTGATATATAAACATTTTATTCGTTTGTACCTTTATCAACTCATGAGAGTAGACTTATAGGACTTATTTTATATAAAATGAGGTACTAAATCCACTGATGAAAACCGCGATGTCCTATCTTTTACCGTTTAGGAGATCGAGTAAAATGGAGAATAATAGATATTTGAAAATGTGATATATAAACATTTTATTCGTTTGTACCTTGATCAACTCTTGAGGGTAGACTTATAGGACTTATTTTATGTAAAATGAGGTGCTAAATCCACTAGTGAAAACCGCTATGTCCTATTTTTAACCGTTTAGGAGATCGAGTAAAATGGAGAATAATAGATGTTTGAAAATGTGATATATAAACATTTTATTCGTTTGTACCTTGATCAACTCTTGAGGGTAGACTTATAAGACTTATTTTATGTAAAATGAGGTGCTAAATCCACTGGTGAAAACCGCGATGTCCTATCTTTAACCGTTTTGGAGATCGAGTAAAATGGAGAATAATAGATATTTGAAAATGTGATATATAAACATTTTATTCGTTTGTACCTTGATCAACTCTTAAGAGTAGACTTATAGGACTTATTTTATGTAAAATAAAGTGCTAAATCCACTGGTGAAAACCGCGATGTCCTATCTTTAACCGTTTTGGAGATCGAGTAAAATGGAGAATAATAGATATTTGATAATGTGATATATAAACATTTTATTCGTTTGTACCTTGATCAACTCTTAAGAGTAGACTTATAGGACTTATTTTATGTAAAATAAGGTGCTAAATCCACTGGTGAAAACCGCGATGTCCTATCTTTAACCGTTTTGGAGATCGAGTAAAATGGAGAATAATAGATATTTGATAATGTGATATATAAACATTTTATTCGTTTGTACCTTGATCAACTCTTAAGAGTAGACTTATAGGACTTATTTTATGTAAAATAAGGTGCTAAATCCACTGGTGAAAACCGCGATGTCCTATCTTTAACCGTTTTGGAGATCGAGTAAAATGGAGAATAATAGATATTTGATAATGTGATATATAAACATTTTATTCGTTTGTACCTTTATCAACTCTTAAGAGTAGACTTATAGGACTTATTTTATGTAAAATAAGGTGCTAAATCCACTGGTGAAAACCGCGATGTCCTATCTTTAACCGTTTTGGAGATCGAGTAAAATGGAGAATAATAGATATTTGATAATGTGATATATAAACATTTTATTCGTTTGTACCTTTATCAACTCTTAAGAGTAGACTTATAGGAGTTATTTTATGTAAAATGAGGTGCTAAATCCACTGGTGATAACCGCGATGTCCTATCTCTAACCGTTTAGGAGAACGAGTAAAATGGAGAATAATAGATATTTAAAAATGTGATATATAAACATTTTATTCGTTTTTACTTTTATCAACTCTTGAGAGTAGACTTATAGGACTTATTTTATGTAAAATGAGGTGCTAAATCCACTGGTGAAAACCGCGATGTCTTATCTTTAACCGTTTATGAGATCGAGTAAAATGGAGAATAATAGATATTTGAAAATGTGATATATAAACATTTTATTCGTTTGTACCTTGATCAACTCTTGAGGGTAGACTTATAGGACTTATTTTATGTAAAATGAGGTGCTAAATCCACTGGTGAAAACCGCGATGTCCTATCTTTAACCGTTTTGGAGATCGAGTAAAATGGAGAATAATAGATATTTGATAATGTGATATATAAACATTTTATTCGTTTGTACCTTTATCAACTCATGAGAGTAGACTTATAGGACTTATTTTATATAAAATGAGGTACTAAATCCACTGATAAAAACCGCGATGTCCTATCTTTTACCGTTTAGGAGATCGAGTAAAATGGAGAATAATAGATATTTGAAAATGTGATATATAAACATTTTATTCGTTTGTACCTTGATCAACTCTTGAGGGTAGACTTATAGGACTTATTTTATGTAAAATGAGGTGCTAAATCCACTGGTGAAAACCGCGATGTCCTATCTTTAACCGTTTTGGAGATCGAGTAAAATGGAGAATAATAGATATTTGATAATGTGATATATAAACAATTTATTCGTTTGTATCTTTATCAACCCTTGAGAGTAGACTTATAGGTCTTATTTTATGTAAAATGAGGTGCTAAATCCTCTGGTAAAAACCGCGATGTCCTATCTTTTACCGTTTAGGAGATCGAGTAAAATGGAAAATAATAGATATTTGAAAATGTGATATATAAACATTTTATTCGTTTTTACCTTTATCAACTCTTGAGAGTAGACTTATAGGACCTATTTTATGTAAAATGAGGTGCTAAATCCACTGGTGAAAACCGCGATGTGATATCTTTAACCGTTTAGGAGATCGAGTAAAATGGAGAATAATAGATATTGGAAAATGTGATATATAAAAATTTTATTCGTTTGTACCATTATGAACTCTTAAGAGTAGACTTATAGAACTTATTTTATGTAAAATGAGGTGCTAAATCTACTAGTGAAAACCGCTATGTCCTATTTTTAACCGTTTAGGAGATCGAGTAAAATGGAGAATAATAGATGTTTGAAAATGTGATATATAAACATTTTATTCGTTTGTACCTTTATCAACTCTTAAGAGTAGACTTATAGGAGTTATTTTATGTAAAATGAGGTGCTAAATCCACTGGTGAAAACCGCGATGTCCTATCTTTTACCGTTTAGGAGATCGAGTAAAATGGAAAATAATAGATATTTGAAAATGTGATATATAAACATTTTATTCGTTTTTACCTTTATCAACTCTTGAGAGTAGACTTATAGGACCTATTTTATGTAAAATGAGGTGCTAAATCCACTGGTGAAAACCGCGATGTGATATCTTTAACCGTTTAGGAGATCGAGTAAAATGGAGAATAATAGATATTGGAAAATGTGATATATAAAAATTTTATTCGTTTGTACCATTATGAACTCTTAAGAGTAGACTTATAGAACTTATTTTATGTAAAATGAGGTGCTAAATCCACTAGTGAAAACCGCAATGTCCTATTTTTAACCGTTTAGGAGATCGAGTAAAATGGAGAATAATAGATGTTTGAAAATGTGATATATAAACATTTTATTCGTTTGTACCTTTATCAACTCTTAAGAGTAGACTTATAGGAGTTATTTTATGTAAAATGAGGTGCTAAATCCACTGGTGAAAACCGCGATGTCCTATCTTTAACCGTTTAGGAGATCGAGTAAAATGGAGAATAATAGATATTGGAAAATGTGATATATAAAAATTTTATTCGTTTGTACCATTATGAACTCTTTAGAGTAGACTTATAAAACTTATTTTATGTAAAATGAGGTGCTAAATCCACTAGTGAAAACCGCTATGTCCTATTTTTAACCGTTTAGGAGATCGAGTAAAATGGAGAATAATAGATGTTTGAAAATGTGATATATAAACATTTTATTCGTTTGTACCTTGATCAACTCTTGAGGGTAGACTTATAAGACTTATTTTATGTAAAATGAGGTGCTAAATCCACTGGTGAAAACCGCGATGTCCTATCTTTAACCGTTTTGGAGATCGAGTAAAATGGAGAATAATAGATATTTGAAAATGTGATATATAAACATTTTATTCGTTTGTACCTTTATCAACTCTTAAGAGTAGACTTATAGGACTTATTTTATGTAAAATAAGGTGCTAAATCCACTGGTGAAAACCGCGATGTCCTATCTTTAACCGTTTTGGAGAACGAGTAAAATGGAGAATAATTGATATTTAAATATGTGATATATAAACATTTTATTCGTTTTTACTTTTATCAACTCTTGAGAGTAGACTTATAGGACTTATTTTATGTAAAATGAGGTGCTAAATCCACTGGTGAAAACCGCGATGTCTTATCTTTAACCGTTTATGAGATCGAGTAAAATGGAGAATAATAGATGTTTGAAAATGTGATATATAAACATTTTATTCGTTTGTACCTTTATCAACTCTTAAGAGTAGACTTATAGGACCTATTTTATGTAAAATGAGGTGCTAAATCCACTGGTGAAAACCGCGATGTCCTATCTTTAACCGTTTTGGAGATCGAGTAAAATGGAGAATAATAGATATTTGATAATGTGATATATAAACATTTTATTCGTTTGTACCTTTATCAACTCATGAGAGTAGACTTATAGGACTTATTTTATATAAAATGAGGTACTAAATCCACTGATGAAAACCGCGATGTCCTATCTTTTACCGTTTAGGAGATCGAGTAAAATGGAGAATAATAGATATTTGAAAATGTGATATATAAACATTTTATTCGTTTGTACCTTGATCAACTCTTGAGGGTAGACTTATAGGACTTATTTTATGTAAAATGAGGTGCTTAATCCACTGGTGAAAACCGCGATGTCCTATCTTTAACCGTTTTGGAGATCGAGTAAAATGGAGAATAATAGATATTTGATAATGTGATATATAAACATTTTATTCGTTTGTATCTTTATCAACTCTTGAGAGTAGACTTATAGGACTTATTTTATGTAAAATGAGGTGCTAAATCCTCTGGTAAAAACCGCGATGTCCTATCTTTTACCGTTTAGGAGATCGAGTAAAATGGAAAATAATAGATATTTGAAAATGTGATATATAAACATTTTATTCGTTTTTACCTTTATCAACTCTTGAGAGTAGACTTATAGGACCTATTTTATGTAAAATGAGGTGCTAAATCCACTGGTGAAAACCTTGATGTGATATCTTTAACCGTTTAGGAGATCGAGTAAAATGGAGAATAATAGATATTGGAAAATGTGATATATAAAAATTTTATTCGTTTGTACCATTATGAACTCTTAAGAGTAGACTTATAGAACTTATTTTATGTAAAATGAGGTGCTAAATCTACTAGTGAAAACCACTATGTCCTATTTTAAACCGTTTAGGAGATCGAGTAAAATGGAGAATAATAGATGTTTGAAAATGTGATATATAAACATTTTATTCGTTTGTACCTTTATCAACTCTTAAGAGTAGACTTATAGGAGTTATTTTATGTAAAATGAGGTGCAAAATCCACTGGTGAAAACCGCGATGTCCTATCTTTTACCGTTTAGGAGATCGAGTAAAATGGAAAATAATAGATATTTGAAAATGTGATATATAAACATTTTATTCGTTTTTACCTTTATCAACTCTTGAGAGTAGACTTATAGGACCTATTTTATGTAAAATGAGGTGCTAAATCCACTGGTGAAAACCGCGATGTGATATCTTTAACCGTTTAGGAGATCGAGTAAAATGGAGAATAATAGATATTGGAAAATGTGATATATAAAAATTTTATTCGTTTGTACCATTATGAACTCTTAAGAGTAGACTTATAGAACTTATTTTATGTAAAATGAGGTGCTAAATCCACTAGTGAAAACCGCTATGTCCTATTTTTAACCGTTTAGAAGATCGAGTAAAATGGAGAATAATAGATGTTTGAAAATGTGATATAAACATTTTATTCGTTTGTACCTTTATCAACTCTTAAGAGTAGACTTATAGGAGTTATTTTATGTAAAATGAGGTGCTAAATCCACTGGTGAAAACCGCGATGTCCCATCTTTAACCGTTTAGGAGATCGTGTAAAATAGAGAAGAGATATTTGAAAATGTGATATGTAAACATTTTATTCGTTTGTACCTTTATCAACTCTTGAGAGTAGACTTATAGGACTTATTTTATGTAAAATAAGGTGCTAAATCGACTGGTGAAAACCGCGATGTCCTATCTTTAACCGTTTAGGAGATCGAGTAAAATAGAAAATAATAGATATTTGAAAATGTGATATATAAACATTTTATTTGTTTGTACTTTTATCAACTCATGAGAGTAGACTTATAGGACTTATTTTATGTAAAATGAGGTGCTAAATCCACTGGTGAAAACCGCGATGTGATATCTTTAACCGTTTAGGAGATCGAGTAAAATGGAGAATAATAGATATTTGAAAATGTGATATATAAACATTTTATTCGTTTTTACCTTTATCAACTCTTGAGAGTAGACTTATAGGACCTATTTTATGTAAAATGAGGTTCTAAATCCACTGGTGAAAACCGCGATGTAATATCTTTAACCGTTTAGGAGATCGAGTAAAATGGAGAATAATGGATATTTGAAAATGTGATATATAAACATTTTATTCGTTTGTACCTTTATCAACTCTTGAGAGTAGACTTATAGGACTTATTTCATGTAAAATGAGGTGCTAAAGCCACTGGTGATAACCGCGATGTCCTATCTCTAACCGTTTAGGAGAACGAGTAAAATGGAGAATAATAGATATTGGAAAATGTGATATATAAATATTTTATTCGTTTGTACCATTATGAACTCTTAAGAGTAGACTTATAAAACTTATTTTATGTAAAATGAGGTGCTAAATCCACTAGTGAAAACCGCTATGTCCTATTTTTAACCGTTTAGGAGATCGAGTAAAATGGAGAATAATAGATGTTTGAAAATGTGATATATAAACATTTTATTCGTTTGTATCTTTATCAACTCTTGAGAGTAGACTTATAGGACTTATTTTATGTAAAATAAGGTGCTAAATCCACTGGTGAAAACCGCGATGTCCTATATTTAACCGTTTAGGGGATGGAGTAAAATGGAAAATAATAGATATTTGAAAATGTGATATATAAACATTTTATTTGTTTGTACTTTTATCAACTCATGAGATTAGACTTATAGGACTTATTTTATGTAAAATGAGGTGCTAAATCCACTGGTGAAAACCGCGATGTGATATCTTTAACCGTTTAGAAAATCGAGTAAAATGGAGAATAATAGATATTTGAAAATGTGATATATAAACATTTTATTCGTTTTTACCTTTATCAACTCTTGAGAGTAGACTTATAGGACCTATTTTATGTAAAATGAGGTTCTAAATCCACTGGTGAAAACCGCAATGTAATATCTTTAACCGTTTAGGAGATCGAGTAAAATGGAGAATAATGGATATTTGAAAATGTGATATATAAACATTTTATTCGATTTTACCTTTATCAACTCTTGAGAGTAGACTTATAGGACCTATATTATGTAAAATGAGGTGCTAAATCCACTGGTGAAAACCGCGATGTGATATCTTTAACCGTTTATGAGAACGAGTAAAATGGAGAATAATGGATATTTGAAAATGTGATATATAAACATTTTATTCGTTTGTACCTTTATCAACTCTTAAGAGTAGACTTATAGGACTTATTTTATGTAAAATGAGATGCTTAATCCACTGGTAAAAACCGCGATGTCCTATCTTTAACCGTTTAGGAGATCGAGTAAAATGGAGAATAATAGATATTTGATAATGTGATATATAAACATTTTATTCGTTTTTACCTTTATCAACTCATGACTGTAGACTTATAGGACTTATTTTATGTAAAATGAGGTGCAAAATCCACTGGTGAAAACCGCGATGTCCTATCTTTTACCGTTTAGGAGATCGAGTAAAATGGAAAATATTAGATATTTGAAAATGTGATATATAAACATTTTATTCGTTTTTACCTTTATCAACTCTTGAGAGTAGACTTATAGGACCTATTTTATGTAAAATGAGGTGCTTCATCCACTGGTGAAAAACGCGATGTGATATCTTTAACCGTTTAGGAGATCGAGTAAAATGGAGAATAATAGATATTTGAAAATGTGATATATAAACATTTTATTCGTTTGTACCTTTATCAACTCTTATGAGTAGACTTATAGGACTTATTTTATGTAAAATAAGGTGCTAAATCGACTGGTGAAAACCGCGATGTCCTATCTTTAACCGTTTAGGAGATCGAGTAAAATAGAAAATAATAGATATTTGAAAATGTGATATATAAACATTTTATTCGTTTGTTCCTTTATCAACTCTTGAGAGTAGACTTATAGGACCTATTTTATATAAAATGAGGTTCTAAATCCACTGGTGAAAACCGCGATGTCCTATCTTTAACCGTTTAGGAGATGGAGTAAAATGGAAAATAATAGATATTTGAAAATGTGATATATAAACATTTTATTTGTTTATACTTTTATCAACTCATGAGAGTAGACTTATAGGACTTATTTTATGTAAAATGAGGTGCTAAATCCACTGGTGAAAACCGCGATGTGATATCTTTAACCGTTTAGGAGATCGAGTAAAATGGAGAATAATAGATATTTGAAAATGTGATATATAAACATTTTATTCGTTTTTACCTTTATCAACTCTTGAGAGTAGACTTATAGGACCTATTTTATGTAAAATGAGGTTCTAAATCCACTGGTGAAAACCGCGATGTAATATCTTTAACCGTTTAGGAGATCGAGTAAAATGGAGAATAATGGATATTTGAAAATGTGATATATAAACATTTTATTCGTTTTTACCTTTATCAACTCTTGAGAGTAGACTTATAGGACCTATTTTATGTAAAATGAGGTTCTAAATCCACTGGTGAAAACCGCGATGTAATATCTTTAACCGTTTAGGAGATCGAGTAAAATGGAGAATAATGGATATTTGAAAATGTGATATATATACATTTTATTCGTTTGTACCTTTATCAACTCTTGAGAGTAGACTTATAGGGCTTATTTTATGTAAAATGATGTGCTAAATCCACTGGTGAAAACCGCGATGTTCTATCTTTAACCGTTTAAGAGATCGAGTAAAATGGAGAATAATGGATATTTGAAAATGTGATATATAAACATTTTATTCGTTTGTACCTTTATCAACCCTTGAGGGTAGACTTATAGGACATATTTTATGTAAAATGAGGTGCTAAATCCACTGGTGAAAACCGCGATGTCCTATCATTAACCGTTTAGGAGATCGAGTAAAATGAAGAATAATGGATATTTGAAAATGTGATATACAAACATTTTATTCGTTTGTACCTTTATCAACCCTTGAGAGTAGACTCATAGGACATATTTTATGTAAAATGAGGTGCTAAATCCACTGGTGAAAACCAAGATGTCCTATCTTTAACCGTTTAGGAGATCGAGTAAAATGGAGAATAATAGATATTTGATAATGTGATATATAAACATTTTATTCGTTTTTACCTTTATCAACTCATGAGTGTAGACTTATAGGACTTATTTTATGTTAAATGAGGTGCAAAATCCACTGGTGAAAACCGCGATGTCCTATCTTTTACCGTTTAGGAGATCGAGTAAAATGGAAAATATTAGATATTTGAAAATGTGATATATAAACATTTTATTCGTTTTTACCTTTATCAACTCTTGAGAGTAGACTTATAGGACCTATTTTATGTAAAATGAGGTGCTTAATCCACTGGTGAAAAACGCGATGTGATATCTTTAACCGTTTAGGAGATCGAGTAAAATGGAGAATAATAGATATTTGAAAATGTGATATATAAACATTTTATTCGTTTGTACCTTTATCAACTCTTATGAGTAGACTTATAGGACTTATTTTATGTAAAATAAGGTGCTAAATCGACTGGTGAAAACCGCGATGTCCTATCTTTAACCGTTTAGGAGATCGAGTAAAATGGAGAATAATAGATATTTGATAATGTGATATATAAACATTTTATTCGTTTTTACCTTTATCAACTCATGAGTGTAGACTTATAGGACTTATTTTATGTAAAATGAGGTGCAAAATCCACTGGTGAAAACCGCGATGTCCTATCTTTTACCGTTTAGGAGATCGAGTAAAATGGATAATATTAGATATTTGAAAATGTGATATATAAACATTTTATTCGTTTTTACCTTTATCAACTCTTGAGAGTAGACTTATAGGACCTATTTTATGTAAAATGAGGTGCTTAATCCACTGGTGAAAAATGCGATGTGATATCTTTAACCGTTTAGGAGATCGAGTAAAATGGAGAATAATAGATATTTGAAAATGTGATATATAAACATTTTATTCGTTTGTACCTTTATCAACTCTTATGAGTAGACTTATAGGACTTATTTTATGTAAAATAAGGTGCTAAATCGACTGGTGAAAACCGCGATGTCCTATCTTTAACCGTTTAGGAGATCGAGTAAAATAGAAAATAATAGATATTTGAAAATGTGATATATAAACATTTTATTTGTTTGTACTTTTATCAACTCATGAGAGTAGACTTATAGGACTTATTTTATGTAAAATGAGGTGCTAAATCCACTGGTGAAAACCGCGATGTGATATCTTTAACCGTTTAGGAGATCGAGTAAAATGGAGAATAATAGATATTTGAAAATGTGATAAATAAACATTTTATTCGTTTTTACCTTTATCAACTCTTGAGAGTAGACTTATAGGACCTATTTTATGTAAAATGAGGTTCTAAATCCACTGGTGAAAGCCGCGATGTAATATCTTTAACCGTTTAGGAGATCGAGTAAAATGGAGAATAATGGATATTTGAAAATGTGATATATAAACATTTTATTCGTTTGTACCTTTATCAACTCTTGAGAGTAGACTTATAGGACTTATTTCATGTAAAATGAGGTGCTAAAGCCACTGGTGATAAGCGCGATGTCCTATCTCTAACCGTTTAGGAGAACGAGTAAAATGGAGAATAATAGATATTGGAAAATGTGATATATAAATATTTTATTCGTTTGTACCATTATGAACTCTTAAGAGTAGACTTATAAAACTTATTTTATGTAAAATGAGGTGCTAAATCCACTAGTGAAAACCGCTATGTCCTATTTTTAACCGTTTAGGAGATCGAGTAAAATGGAGAATAATAGATGTTTGAAAATGTGATATATAAACATTTTATTCGTTTGTATCTTTATCAACTCTTGAGAGTAGACTTATAGGACTTATTTTATGTAAAATAAGGTGCTAAATCGACTGGTGAAAACCGCGATGTCCTATCTTTAACCGTTTAGGAGATCGAGTAAAATAGAAAATAATAGATATTTGAAAATGTGATATATAAACATTTTATTCGTTTGTTCCTTTATCAACTCTTGAGAGTAGACTTATAGGACCTATTTTATATAAAATGAGGTTCTAAATCCACTGGTGAAAACCGCGATGTCCTATATTTAACCGTTTAGGAGATGGAGTAAAATGGAAAATAATAGATATTTGAAAATGTGATATATAAACATTTTATTTGTTTGTACTTTTATCAACTCATAAGATTAGACTTATAGGACTTATTTTATGTAAAATGAGGTGCTAAATCCACTGGTGAAAACCGCGATGTGATATCTTTAACCGTTTAGAAAATCGAGTAAAATGGAGAATAATAGATATTTGAAAATGTGATATATAAACATTTTATTCGTTTTTACCTTTATCAACTCTTGAGAGTAGACTTATAGGACCTATTTTATGTAAAATGAGGTTCTAAATCCACTGGTGAAAACCGCGATGTAATATCTTTAACCGTTTAGGAGATCGAGTAAAATGGAGAATAATGGATATTTGAAAATGTGATATATAAACATTTTATTCGATTTTACCTTTATCAACTCTTGAGAGTAGACTTATAGGACCTATATTATGTAAAATGAGGTGCTAAATCCACTGGTGAAAACCGCGATGTGATATCTTTAACCGTTTATGAGAACGAGTAAAATGGAGAATAATGGATATTTGAAAATGTGATATATAAACATTTTATTCGTTTGTACCTTTATCAACTCTTAAGAGTAGACTTATAGGACTTATTTTATGTAAAATGAGATGCTTAATCCACTGGTAAAAACCGCGATGTCCTATCTTTAACCGTTTAGGAGATCGAGTAAAATGGAGAATAATAGATATTTGATAATGTGATATATAAACATTTTATTCGTTTTTACCTTTATCAACTCATGAGTGTAGACTTATAGGACTTATTTTATGTAAAATGAGGTGCAAAATCCACTGGTGAAAACCGCGATGTCCTATCTTTTACCGTTTAGGAGATCGAGTAAAATGGAAAATATTAGATATTTGAAAATGTGATATATAAACATTTTATTCGTTTTTACCTTTATCAACTCTTGAGAGTAGACTTATAGGACCTATTTTATGTAAAATGAGGTGCTTCATCCACTGGTGAAAAACGCGATGTGATATCTTTAACCGTTTAGGAGATCGAGTAAAATGGAGAATAATAGATATTTGAAAATGTGATATATAAACATTTTATTCGTTTGTACCTTTATCAACTCTTATGAGTAGACTTATAGGACTTATTTTATGTAAAATAAGGTGCTAAATCGACTGGTGAAAACCGCGATGTCCTATCTTTAACCGTTTAGGAGATCGAGTAAAATAGAAAATAATAGATATTTGAAAATGTGATATATAAACATTTTATTCGTTTGTTCCTTTATCAACTCTTGAGAGTAGACTTATAGGACCTATTTTATATAAAATGAGGTTCTAAATCCACTGGTGAAAACCGCGATGTCCTATCTTTAACCGTTTAGGAGATGGAGTAAAATGGAAAATAATAGATATTTGAAAATGTGATATATAAACATTTTATTTGTTTATACTTTTATCAACTCATGAGAGTAGACTTATAGGACTTATTTTATGTAAAATGAGGTGCTAAATCCACTGGTGAAAACCGCGATGTGATATCTTTAACCGTTTAGGAGATCGAGTAAAATGGAGAATAATAGATATTTGAAAATGTGATATATAAACATTTTATTCGTTTTTACCTTTATCAACTCTTGAGAGTAGACTTATAGGACCTATTTTATGTAAAATGAGGTTCTAAATCCACTGGTGAAAACCGCGATGTAATATCTTTAACCGTTTAGGAGATCGAGTAAAATGGAGAATAATGGATATTTGAAAATGTGATATATAAACATTTTATTCGTTTTTACCTTTATCAACTCTTGAGAGTAGACTTATAGGACCTATTTTATGTAAAATGAGGTTCTAAATCCACTGGTGAAAACCGCGATGTAATATCTTTAACCGTTTAGGAGATCGAGTAAAATGGAGAATAATGGATATTTGAAAATGTGATATATATACATTTTATTCGTTTGTACCTTTATCAACTCTTGAGAGTAGACTTATAGGGCTTATTTTATGTAAAATGATGTGCTAAATCCACTGGTGAAAACCGCGATGTTCTATCTTTAACCGTTTAAGAGATCGAGTAAAATGGAGAATAATGGATATTTGAAAATGTGATATATAAACATTTTATTCGTTTGTACCTTTATCAACCCTTGAGGGTAGACTTATAGGACATATTTTATGTAAAATGAGGTGCTAAATCCACTGGTGAAAACCGCGATGTCCTATCATTAACCGTTTAGGAGATCGAGTAAAATGAAGAATAATGGATATTTGAAAATGTGATATACAAACATTTTATTCGTTTGTACCTTTATCAACCCTTGAGAGTAGACTCATAGGACATATTTTATGTAAAATGAGGTGCTAAATCCACTGGTGAAAACCAAGATGTCCTATCTTTAACCGTTTAGGAGATCGAGTAAAATGGAGAATAATAGATATTTGATAATGTGATATATAAACATTTTATTCGTTTTTACCTTTATCAACTCATGAGTGTAGACTTATAGGACTTATTTTATGTAAAATGAGGTGCAAAATCCACTGGTGAAAACCGCGATGTCCTATCTTTTACCGTTTAGGAGATCGAGTAAAATGGAAAATATTAGATATTTGAAAATGTGATATATAAACATTTTATTCGTTTTTACCTTTATCAACTCTTGAGAGTAGACTTATAGGACCTATTTTATGTAAAATGAGGTGCTTAATCCACTGGTGAAAAACGCGATGTGATATCTTTAACCGTTTAGGAGATCGAGTAAAATGGAGAATAATAGATATTTGAAAATGTGATATATAAACATTTTATTCGTTTGTACCTTTATCAACTCTTATGAGTAGACTTATAGGACTTATTTTATGTAAAATAAGGTGCTAAATCGACTGGTGAAAACCGCGATGTCCTATCTTTAACCGTTTAGGAGATCGAGTAAAATAGAAAATAATAGATATTTGAAAATGTGATATATAAACATTTTATTCGTTTGTTCCTTTATCAACTCTTGAGAGAAGACTTATAGGACCTATTTTATATAAAATGAGGATCTAAATACACTGGTGAAAACCGCGATGTCCTATCTTTAACCGTTTAGGAGATGGAGTAAAATGGAAAATAATAGATATTTGAAAATGTGATATATAAACATTTTATTTGTTTGTACTTTTATCAACTCATGAGAGTAGACTTATAGGACTTATTTTATGTAAAATGAGGTGCTAAATCCACTGGTGAAAACCGCGATGTGATATCTTTAACCGTTTAGGAGATCGAGTAAAATGGAGAATAATAGATATTTGAAAATGTGATATATAAACATTTTATTCGTTTTTACCTTTATCAACTCTTGAGAGTAGACTTATAGGACCTATTTTATGTAAAATGAGGTTCTAAATCCACTGGTGAAAACCGCGATTTAATATCTTTAACCGTTTAGGAGATCGAGTAAAATGGAGAATAATGGATATTTGAAAATGTGATATATAAACATTTTATTCGTTTGTACCTTTATCAACTCTTGAGAGTAGACTTATGGGACTTATTTCACGTAAAATTAGGTGCTAAATCCACTGGTGATAACCGCGATGTCCTATCTCTAACCGTTTAGGAGAACGAGTAAAATGGAGAATAATAGATATTGGAAAATGTGATATATAAAAATTTTATTCGTTTGTACCATTATGAACTCTTAAGAGTAGACTTATAAAACTTATTTTATGTAAAATGAGGTGCTAAATCCACTAGTGAAAACCGCTATGTCCTATTTTTAACCGTTTAGGAGATCGAGTAAAATGGAGAATAATAGATGTTTGAAAATGTGATATATAAACATTTTATTCGTTTGTATCTTTATCAACTCTTGAGAGTAGACTTATAGGACTTATTTTATGTAAAATAAGGTGCTAAATCGACTGGTGAAAACCGCGATGTCCTATCTTTAACCGTTTAGGAGATCGAGTAAAATAGAAAATAATAGATATTTGAAAATGTGATATATAAACATTTTATTCGTTTGTTCCTTTATCAACTCTTGAGAGTAGACTTATAGGACCTATTTTATATAAAATGAGGTTCTAAATCCACTGGTGAAAACCGCGATGTCCTATATTTAACCGTTTAGGAGATGGAGTAAAATGGAAAATAATAGATATTTGAAAATGTGATATATAAACATTTTATTTGTTTGTACTTTTATCAACTCATGAGAGTAGACTTATAGGACTTATTTTATGTAAAATGAGGTGCTAAATCCACTGGTGAAAACCGCGATGTGATATCTTTAACCGTTTAGAAAATCGAGTAAAATGGAGAATAATAGATATTTGAAAATGTGATATATAAACATTTTTTTCGTTTTTACCTTTATCAACTCTTGAGAGTAGACTTATAGGACCTATTTTATGTAAAATGAGGTTCTAAATCCACTGGTGAAAACCGCGATGTAATATCTTTTACCGTTTAGGAGATCGAGTAAAATGGAAAGTATTAGATATTTGAAAATGTGATATATAAACATTTTATTCGTTTTTACCTTTATCAACTCTTGAGAGTAGACTTATAGGACCTATTTTATGTAAAATGAGGTGCTTAATCCACTGGTGAAAAATGCGATGTGATATCTTTAACCGTTTAGGAGATCGAGTAAAATGGAGAATAATAGATATTTGAAAATGTGATATATAAACATTTTATTCGTTTGTACCTTTATCAACTCTTATGAGTAGACTTATAGGACTTATTTTATGTAAAATAAGGTGCTAAATCGACTGGTGAAAACCGCGATGTCCTATCTTTAACCGTTTAGGAGATCGAGTAAAATAGAAAATAATAGATATTTGAAAATGTGATATATAAACATTTTATTCGTTTGTTCCTTTATCAACTCTTGAGAGTAGACTTATAGGACCTATTTTATATAAAATGAGGTTCTAAATACACTGGTGAAAACCGCGATGTCCTATCTTTAACCGTTTAGGAGATGGAGTAAAATGGAAAATAATAGATATTTGAAAATGTGATATATAAACATTTTATTTGTTTGTACTTTTATCAACTCATGAGAGTAGACTTATAGGACTTATTTTATGTAAAATGAGGTGCTAAATCCACTGGTGAAAACCGCGATGTGATATCTTTAACCGTTTAGGAGATCGAGTAAAATGGAGAATAATAGATATTTGAAAATGTGATATATAAACATTTTATTCGTTTGTACCTTTATCAACTCTTGAGAGTAGACTTATAGGACTTATTTCATGTAAAATGAGGTGCTAAATCCACTGGTGATAACCGCGATGTCCTATCTCTAACCGTTTAGGAGAACGAGTAAAATGGAGAATAATAGATATTGGAAAATGTGATATATAAAAATTTTATTCGTTTGTACCATTATGAACTCTTAAGAGTAGACTTATAAAACTTATTTTATGTAAAATGAGGTGCTAAATCCACTAGTGAAAACCGCTATGTCCTATTTTTAACCGTTTAGGAGATCGAGTAAAATGGAGAATAATAGATGTTTGAAAATGTGATATATAAACATTTTATTCGTTTGTATCTTTATCAACTCTTGAGAGTAGACTTATAGGACTTATTTTATGTAAAATGAGGTTCTAAATCCACTGGTGAAAACCGCGATGTAATATCTTTAACCGTTTAGGAGATCGAGTAAAATGGAGAATAATGGATATTTGAAAATGTGATATATAAACATTTTATTCGATTTTACCTTTATCAACTCTTGAGAGTAGACTTATAGGACCTATATTATGTAAAATGAGATGCTTAATCCACTGGTAAAAACCGCGATGTCCTATCTTTAACCGTTTAGGAGATCGAGTAAAATGGAGAATAATAGATATATGATAATGTGATATATAAACATTTTATTCGTTTTTACCTTTATCAACTCATGAGTGTAGACTTATAGGACTTATTTTATGTAAAATGAGGTGCAAAATCCACTGGTGAAAACCGCGATGTCCTATCTTTTACCGTTTAGGTGATCGAGTAAAATGGAAAATATTAGATATTTGAAAATGTGATATATAAACATTTTATTCGTTTTTACCTTTATCAACTCTTGAGAGTAGACTTATAGGACCTATTTTATGTAAAATGAGGTGCTTCATCCACTGGTGAAAAACGCGATGTGGTATCTTTAACCGTTTAGGAGATCGAGTAAAATGGAGAATAATAGATATTTGAAAATGTGATATATAAACATTTTATTCGTTTGTACCTTTATCAACTCTTATGAGTAGATTTATAGGACTTATTTTATGTAAAATAAGGTGCTAAATCGACTGGTGAAAACCGCGATGTCCTATCTTTAACCGTTTAGGAGATCGAGTAAAATAGAAAATAATAGATATTTGAAAATGTGATATATAAACATTTTATTCGTTTGTTCCTTTATCAACTCTTGAGAGTAGACTTATAGGACCTATTTTATATAAAATGAGGTTCTAAATCCACTGGTGAAAACCGCGATGTCCTATCTTTAACCGTTTAGGAGATGGAGTAAAATGGAAAATAATAGATATTTGAAAATGTGATATATAAACATTTTATTTGTTTATACTTTTATCAACTCATGAGAGTAGACTTATAGGACTTATTTTATGTAAAATGAGGTGCTAAATCCACTGGTGAAAACCGCGATGTGATATCTTTAACCGTTTAGGAGATCGAGTAAAATGGAGAATAATAGATATTTGAAAATGTGATATATTAACATTTTATTCGTTTTTACCTTTATCAACTCTTGAGAGTAGACTTATAGGACCTATTTTATGTAAAATGAGGTTCTAAATCCACTGGTGAAAACCGCGATGTAATATCTTTAACCGTTTAGGAGATCGAGTAAAATGGAGAATAATGGATATTTGAAAATGTGATATATAAACATTTTATTCGTTTTTACCTTTATCAACTCTTGAGAGTAGACTTATAGGACCTATTTTATGTAAAATGAGGTTCTAAATCCACTGGTGAAAACCGCGATGTAATATCTTTAACCGTTTAGGAGATCGAGTAAAATGGAGAATAATGGATATTTGAAAATGTGATATATAAACATTTTATTCGTTTGTACCTTTATCAACTCTTGAGAGTAGACTTATAGGACTTATTTTATGTAAAATGATGTGCTAAATCCACTGGTGAAAACCGCGATGTTCTATCTTTAACCGTTTAAGAGATCGAGTAAAATGGAGAATAATGGATATTTGAAAATGTGATATATAAACATTTTATTCGTTTGTACCTTTATCAACCCTTGAGGGTAGACTTATAGGACATATTTTATGTAAAATGAGGTGCTAAATCCACTGGTGAAAACCGCGATGTCCTATCTTTAACCGTTTAGGAGATCAAGTAAAATTGAGAATAATAGATATTTGAAAATGTGATATATAAAAATTTTATTCGTTTGTACCTTTATCAACTCTTGAGAGTAGACTTATAGGACTTATATAATGTAAAATGAGGTGCTAAATTTACTGGTAAAAACCGCGATGTCCTATCTTTAACCGTTTAGGAGATCGAGTAAAATGGAGAAAAATAGATATTTGATAATGTGATATATATACATTTTATTCGTTTGTACCTTTATCAACTCTTGAGAGTAGACTTATAAGACTTATTTTATGTAATATGAGGTGCTAAATCCACTGGTGAAAACCGCGATGTCCTATCTTTAACCGTTTAGGAGATCGAGTAAAATGGAGAATAATAGATATTTGATAATGTGGTATATAAACATTTTATTCGTTTGTACCTTTATCAACTCTTGAGAGTAGACTTATAAGACTTATTTTATGTAAAATGAGGTGCTAAATCCACTGGTAAAAACCGCGATGTCCTATCTTGAACCGTTTAGGAGATAGAGTAAAATGGAGAATAATAGATATTTGAAAATGTGATATATAAACATTTTATTTGTTTGTACCTTTATCAACTCTTGATAGTAAACTTATAGAACTTATTTTATGTAAAATAAGGTGCTAAATCCACTGGTGAAAACCGCGATGTCCTATCTTTAACCGTTTAAGAGATCGAGTAAAATGAAGAATAATGGATATTTGAAAATGTGATACACAAACATTTTATTCGTTTGTACCTTTATCAACCCTTGAGAGTAGACTCATAGGACATATTTTATGTAAAATGAGGTGCTAAATCCACTGGTGAAAACCAAGATGTCCTATCTTTAACCGTTTAGGAGATCGAGTAAAATGGAAAATAATAGATATTTGAAAATGTGATATATAAACATTTTATTCGTTTGTACCTTGATCAACTCTTGAGGGTAGACTTATAGGACTTATTTTATGTAAAATGAGGTGCTAAATCCACTGGTAAAATCCGCGATGTCCTATCTTTAACCGTTTAGGAGATCGAGTAAAATTGAGAATAATAGATATTTGATAATGTGGTATATAAACATTTTATACGTTTCTACCCTTATCAACTCTTGAAAGTAGACTTATAGGACTTATTTTATGTAAAATGAGGTGCTAAATCCACTGGTGAAAACCGCGATGTCCTATCTTTAACCGTTTTGTAGATCGAGTAAAATGGAGAATAATAGATATTTGATAATGTGATATATAAACATTTTATTCGTTTGTATCTTTATCAACTCTTGAGAGTAGACTTATAGGACTTATTTTATGTAAAATGAGGTGCTAAATCCACTGGTGAAAACCGCGATGTGATATCTTTAACCGTTTATGAGAACAAGTAAAATGGAGAATAATGGATATTTGAAAATGTGATATATAAACATTTTATTCGTTTTTACCTTTATCAACTCATGAGAGTAGACTTATAGGACCTATTTTATATAAAATAAGGTTCTTAATCCACTGGTGAAAACCGTGAGGTCCTATCTTTAACCTTTTAGGAGATGTAGTAAAATGGAGAATAATAAATATTTGATAATGTGGTATATAAACATTTTATACGTTTGTACCCTTATCAACTCTTGAAAGTAGACTTATAGGACTTATTTTATGTAAAATGAGGTGCTAAATCCACTGGTGAAAACCGCGATGTCCTATCTTTAACCGTTTTGGAGATCGAGTAAAATGGAGAATAATAGATATTTGATAATGTGATATATAAACATTTTATTCGTTTGTATCTTTATCAACTCTTGAGAGTAGACTTATAGGACTTACTTTATGTAAAATGAGGTGCTAAATCCACTGGTGAAAACCGCGATGTCCTATCTTTTACCGTTTAGGAGATCGAGTAAAATGGAAAATAATAGATATTTGAAAATGTGATATATAAACATTTTATTCGTTTTTACCTTTATCAACTCTTGAGAGCAGACTTATAGGACCTATTTTATGTAAAATGAGGTGCTAAATCCACTGTTGAAAACCGCGATGTGATATCTTTAACCGTTAGGAGATCGAGTAAAATGGAGAATAATAGATATTAGAAAATGTGATATATAAACATTTTATTCGTTTTTACCTTTATCAACTCTTGAGAGTAGACTTATTGGACCTATTTTATGTAAAATGAGGTTCTAAATCCACTGGTGAAGACCGCGATGTCCAATCTTTAACCGTTTAGGGGATAGAGTAAAATGGAGAATAATAGATATTTGAAAATGTGATATATAAACATTTTATTCGTTTTTACCTTTATCAACTCTTGAGAGTAGACTTATAGGACTTACTTTATGTAAAATGAGGTGCTAAATCCACTGGTGAAAACCGCGATGTCCTATCTTTTACCGTTTAGGAGATCGAGTAAAATGGAAAATAATAGATATTTGAAAATGTGATATATAAACATTTTATTCGTTTTTACCTTTATCAACTCTTGAGAGCAGACTTATAGGACCTATTTTATGTAAAATGAGGTGCTAAATCCACTGTTGAAAACCGCGATGTGATATCTTTAACCGTTTATGAGAACGAGTAAAATGGAGAATAATGGATATTTGAAAATGTGATATATAAACATTTTATTCGTTTGTACCTTTATCAACTCTTAAGAGTAGACTTATAGGACTTATTTTATGTAAAATGAGATGCTTAATCCACTGGTAAAAACCGCGATGTCCTATCTTTAACCGTTTAGGAGATCGAGTAAAATGGAGAATAATAGATATTTGATAATGTGGTATATAAACATTTTATTCGTTTGTACCCTTATCAACTCTTGAGAGTAGACTTATAGGACTTATTTTATGTAAAATGAGGTGCTAATTCCACTGGTGAAAAACGCGATGTGATATCTTTAACTGTTTAGGAGATCGAGTAAAATGGAGAATAATAGATATTTGAAAATGTGATATATAAACATTTTATTCGTTTTTACCTTTATCAACTCATGAGAGTAGACTTATAGGACCTATTTTATATAAAATAAGGTTCTTAATCCACTGGTGAAAACCGTGAGGTCCTATCTTTAACCGTTTAGGAGATGGAGTAAAATGGAGAATAATAGATATTTGAAAATGTGATATATAAACATTTTATTTGTTTGTACTTTTATCAACTCTTGAGAGTAGACTTATAGGACTTATTTTATGTAAAATGAGGTGCTAAATCCACTGGTGAAAACCGCGATGTCCTATCTTTTACCGTTTAGGAGATCGAGTAAAATGGAGAATAATTGATATTTGAAAATGTGATATATAAACATTTTATTTGTTTGTACCTTTATCAACTCTTGAGAGTAGACTTATAGGACTTAATTTAGGTAGAATGAGGTGCTAAATCCACTAGTGAAAACCGCGATGTCCAATCTTTAACCGTTTTGGAGATCGAGTAAAATGGAGAATAACAGATATTTGAAAATGTGATATATAAACATTTTATTCGTTTTTACCTTTATCAACTCTTGAGAGTAGACTTATAGGACCTATTTTATGTAAAATGAAGTTCTAAATCCACTGGTGAAAACCGCGATGTCCAATCTTTAACCGTTTAGGAGATGGAGTAAAATGGAGAATAATAGATATTTGAAAATGTGATATATAAACATTTTATTTGTTTGTACCTTTATCAACTCTTGAGAGTAGACTTATAGGACTTAATTTATGTAGAATGAGGTGCTAAATCCACTAGTGAAAACCGCGATGTCCTATCTTTAACCGTTTTGGAGATCGAGTAAAATGGAGAATAATAGATATTTGAAAATGTGATATATAAACATTTTATTTGTTTGTACCTTTATCAACTCTTGAGAGTAGACCAATAGGACATATTTTATGTAAAATGAGGTGCTAAATCCACTATTGAAATCCGCGATGTCTTATCTTTAACCGTTTTGGAGATCGAGTAAAATGGAGAATAATAGATATTTGAAAATGTGATATATAAACATTTTATTCGTTTGTACCTTGATCAACTCTTGAGGGTAGACTTATAGGACTTATTTTATGTAAAATGAGGTGCTTAATCCACTGGTGAAAACCGCGATGTCCTATCTTTTACCGTTTAGGAGATCGAGTAAAATGGAGAATAATAGATATTTGAAAATGTGATATATAAACATTTTATTCGTTTGTACCTTGATCAACTCTTGAGGGTAGACTTATAGGACTTATTTTATGTAAAATGAGGTGCTTAATCCACTGGTGAAAACCGCGATGTCCTATCTTTAACCGTTTTGGAGATCGAGTAAAATGGAGAATAATAGATATTTGATAATGTGATATATAAACATTTTATTCGTTTGTATCTTTATCAACTCTTGAGAGTAGACTTATAGGACTTATTTTATGTAAAATGAGGTGCTAAATCCTCTGGTAAAAACCGCGATGTCCTATCTTTTACCGTTTAGGAGATCGAGTAAAATGGAAAATAATAGATATTTGAAAATGTGATATATAAACATTTTATTCGTTTTTACCTTTATCAACTCATGAGAGTTGACTTATAGGACCTATTTTATGTAAAATGAGGTGCTAAATCCACTGGTGAAAACCTTGATGTGATATCTTTAACCGTTTAGGAGATCGAGTAAAATGGAGAATAATAGATATTGGAAAATGTGATATATAAAAATTTTATTCGTTTGTACCAT
The DNA here is from genome assembly GCA_963930825.1 of Silvanus unidentatus. NCBI lineage: Eukaryota > Metazoa > Arthropoda > Insecta > Coleoptera > Silvanidae > Silvanus > Silvanus unidentatus. Next base: position 27,887 of record CAWVOD010000042.1, on the reverse strand, counting down.
TATGAACTCTTAAGAGTAGACTTATAGAACTTATTTTATATAAAATGAGGTGCTAAATCTACTAGTGAAAACCGCTATGTCCTATTTTTAACCGTTTAGGAGATCGAGTAAAATGGAGAATAATAGATGTTTGAAAATGTGATATATAAACATTTTATTTGTTTGTACCTTTATCAACTCTTGATAGTAAACTTATAGAACTTATTTTATGTAAAATAAGGTGCTAAATCCACTGGTGAAAACCGCGATGTCCTATCTTTAACCGTTTAAGAGATCGAGTAAAATGAAGAATAATGGATATTTGAAAATGTGATACACAAACATTTTATTCGTTTGTACCTTTATCAACCCTTGAGAGTAGACTCATAGGACATATTTTATGTAAAATGAGGTGCTAAATCCACTGGTGAAAACCAAGATGTCCTATCTTTAACCGTTTAGGAGATCGAGTAAAATGGAAAATAATAGATATTTGAAAATGTGATATATAAACATTTTATTCGTTTGTACCTTGATCAACTCTTGAGGGTAGACTTATAGGACTTATTTTATGTAAAATGAGGTGCTAAATCCACTGGTAAAATCCGCGATGTCCTATCTTTAACCGTTTAGGAGATCGAGTAAAATTGAGAATAATAGATATTTGATAATGTGGTATATAAACATTTTATACGTTTCTACCCTTATCAACTCTTGAAAGTAGACTTATAGGACTTATTTTATGTAAAATGAGGTGCTAAATCCAATGGTGAAAACCGCGATGTCCTATCTTTAACCGTTTTGTAGATCGAGTAAAATGGAGAATAATAGATATTTGATAATGTGATATATAAACATTTTATTCGTTTGTATCTTTATCAACTCTTGAGAGTAGACTTATAGGACTTATTTTATGTAAAATGAGGTGCTAAATCCACTGGTGAAAACCGCGATGTGATATCTTTAACCGTTTATGAGAACAAGTAAAATGGAGAATAATGGATATTTGAAAATGTGATATATAAACATTTTATTCGTTTTTACCTTTATCAACTCATGAGAGTAGACTTATAGGACCTATTTTATATAAAATAAGGTTCTTAATCCACTGGTGAAAACCGTGAGGTCCTATCTTTAACCGTTTAGGAGATGTAGTAAAATGGAGAATAATAAATATTTGATAATGTGGTATATAAACATTTTATACGTTTGTACCCTTATCAACTCTTGAAAGTAGACTTATAGGACTTATTTTATGTAAAATGAGGTGCTAAATCCACTGGTGAAAACCGCGATGTCCTATCTTTAACCGTTTTGGAGATCGAGTAAAATGGAGAATAATAGATATTTGATAATGTGATATATAAACATTTTATTCGTTTGTATCTTTATCAACTCTTGAGAGTAGACTTATAGGACTTACTTTATGTAAAATGAGGTGCTAAATCCACTGGTGAAAACCGCGATGTCCTATCTTTTACCGTTTAGGAGATCGAGTAAAATGGAAAATAATAGATATTTGAAAATGTGATATATAAACATTTTATTCGTTTTTACCTTTATCAACTCTTGAGAGCAGACTTATAGGACCTATTTTATGTAAAATGAGGTGCTAAATCCACTGTTGAAAACCGCGATGTGATATCTTTAACCGTTAGGAGATCGAGTAAAATGGAGAATAATAGATATTAGAAAATGTGATATATAAACATTTTATTCGTTTTTACCTTTATCAACTCTTGAGAGTAGACTTATTGGACCTATTTTATGTAAAATGAGGTTCTAAATCCACTGGTGAAGACCGCGATGTCCAATCTTTAACCGTTTAGGGGATAGAGTAAAATGGAGAATAATAGATATTTGAAAATGTGATATATAAACATTTTATTCGTTTTTACCTTTATCAACTCTTGAGAGTAGACTTATAGGACTTACTTTATGTAAAATGAGGTGCTAAATCCACTGGTGAAAACCGCGATGTCCTATCTTTTACCGTTTAGGAGATCGAGTAAAATGGAAAATAATAGATATTTGAAAATGTGATATATAAACATTTTATTCGTTTTTACCTTTATCAACTCTTGAGAGCAGACTTATAGGACCTATTTTATGTAAAATGAGGTGCTAAATCCACTGTTGAAAACCGCGATGTGATATCTTTAACCGTTTATGAGAACGAGTAAAATGGAGAATAATGGATATTTGAAAATGTGATATATAAACATTTTATTCGTTTGTACCTTTATCAACTCTTAAGAGTAGACTTATAGGACTTATTTTATGTAAAATGAGATGCTTAATCCACTGGTAAAAACCGCGATGTCCTATCTTTAACCGTTTAGGAGATCGAGTAAAATGGAGAATAATAGATATTTGATAATGTGGTATATAAACATTTTATTCGTTTGTACCCTTATCAACTCTTGAGAGTAGACTTATAGGACTTATTTTATGTAAAATGAGGTGCTAATTCCACTGGTGAAAAACGCGATGTGATATCTTTAACTGTTTAGGAGATCGAGTAAAATGGAGAATAATAGATATTTGAAAATGTGATATATAAACATTTTATTCGTTTTTACCTTTATCAACTCATGAGAGTAGACTTATAGGACCTATTTTATATAAAATAAGGTTCTTAATCCACTGGTGAAAACCGTGAGGTCCTATCTTTAACCGTTTAGGAGATGGAGTAAAATGGAGAATAATAGATATTTGAAAATGTGATATATAAACATTTTATTTGTTTGTACTTTTATCAACTCTTGAGAGTAGACTTATAGGACTTATTTTATGTAAAATGAGGTGCTAAATCCACTGGTGAAAACCGCGATGTCCTATCTTTTACCGTTTAGGAGATCGAGTAAAATGGAGAATAATTGATATTTGAAAATGTGATATATAAACATTTTATTTGTTTGTACCTTTATCAACTCTTGAGAGTAGACTTATAGGACTTAATTTATGTAGAATGAGGTGCTAAATCCACTAGTGAAAACCGCGATGTCCAATCTTTAACCGTTTTGGAGATCGAGTAAAATGGAGAATAACAGATATTTGAAAATGTGATATATAAACATTTTATTCGTTTTTACCTTTATCAACTCTTGAGAGTAGACTTATAGGACCTATTTTATGTAAAATGAAGTTCTAAATCCACTGGTGAAAACCGCGATGTCCAATCTTTAACCGTTTAGGAGATGGAGTAAAATGGAGAATAATAGATATTTGAAAATGTGATATATAAACATTTTATTTGTTTGTACCTTTATCAACTCTTGAGAGTAGACTTATAGGACTTAATTTATGTAGAATGAGGTGCTAAATCCACTAGTGAAAACCGCGATGTCCTATCTTTAACCGTTTTGGAGATCGAGTAAAATGGAGAATAATAGATATTTGAAAATGTGATATATAAACATTTTATTTGTTTGTACCTTTATCAACTCTTGAGAGTAGACCAATAGGACATATTTTATGTAAAATGAGGTGCTAAATCCACTATTGAAATCCGCGATGTCTTATCTTTAACCGTTTTGGAGATCGAGTAAAATGGAGAATAATAGATATTTGAAAATGTGATATATAAACATTTTATTCGTTTGTACCTTGATCAACTCTTGAGGGTAGACTTATAGGACTTATTTTATGTAAAATGAGGTGCTTAATCCACTGGTGAAAACCGCGATGTCCTATCTTTTACCGTTTAGGAGATCGAGTAAAATGGAGAATAATAGATATTTGAAAATGTGATATATAAACATTTTATTCGTTTGTACCTTGATCAACTCTTGAGGGTAGACTTATAGGACTTATTTTATGTAAAATGAGGTGCTTAATCCACTGGTGAAAACCGCGATGTCCTATCTTTAACCGTTTTGGAGATCGAGTAAAATGGAGAATAATAGATATTTGATAATGTGATATATAAACATTTTATTCGTTTGTATCTTTATCAACTCTTGAGAGTAGACTTATAGGACTTATTTTATGTAAAATGAGGTGCTAAATCCTCTGGTAAAAACCGCGATGTCCTATCTTTTACCGTTTAGGAGATCGAGTAAAATGGAAAATAATAGATATTTGAAAATGTGATATATAAACATTTTATTCGTTTTTACCTTTATCAACTCATGAGAGTTGACTTATAGGACCTATTTTATGTAAAATGAGGTGCTAAATCCACTGGTGAAAACCTTGATGTGATATCTTTAACCGTTTAGGAGATCGAGTAAAATGGAGAATAATAGATATTGGAAAATGTGATATATAAAAATTTTATTCGTTTGTACCATTATGAACTTTTAAGAGTAGACTTATAGAACTTATTTTATATAAAATGAGGTGCTAAATCTACTAGTGAAAACCGCTATGTCCTATTTTTAACCGTTTAGGAGATCGAGTAAAATGGAGAATAATAGATGTTTGAAAATGTGATATATAAACATTTTATTCGTTTGTACCTTTATCAACTCTTAAGAGTAGACTTATAGGAGTTATTTTATGTAAAATGAGGTGCTAAATCCACTGGTGAAAACCGCGATGTCCTATCTTTTACCGTTTAGGAGATCGAGTAAAATGGAAAATAATAGATATTTGAAAATGTGATATATAAACATTTTATTCGTTTTTACCTTTATCAACTCTTGAGAGTAGACTTATAGGACCTATTTTATGTAAAATGAGGTGCTAAATCCACTGGTGAAAACCGCGATGTCCTATCTTTAACCGTTTTGGAGATCGAGTAAAATGGAGAATAATAGATATTTGATAATGTGATATATAAACATTTTATTCGTTTGTACCTTTATCAACTCATGAGAGTAGACTTATAGGACTTATTTTATATAAAATGAGGTACTAAATCCACTAGTGAAAACCGCTATGTCCTATTTTTAACCGTTTAGGAGATCGAGTAAAATGGAGAATAATAGATGTTTGAAAATGTGATATATAAACATTTTATTCGTTTGTACCTTTATCAACTCTTAAGAGTAGACTTATAGGAGTTATTTTATGTAAAATGAGGTGCTAAATCCACTGGTGAAAACCGCGATGTCCTATCTTTTACCGTTTAGGAGATCGAGTAAAATGGAAAATAATAGATATTTGAAAATGTGATATATAAACATTTTATTCGTTTTTACCTTTATCAACTCTTGAGAGTAGACTTATAGGACCTATTTTATGTAAAATGAGGTGCTAAATCCACTGGTGAAAACCGCTATGTGATATCTTTAACCGTTTAGGAGATCGAGTAAAATGGAGAATAATAGATATTGGAAAATGTGATATATAAAAATTTTATTCGTTTGTACCATTATGAACTCTTAAGAGTAGACTTATAGGACCTATTTTATGTAAAATGAGGTGCTAATTCCACTGGTGAAAAACGCGATGTGATATCTTTAACTGTTTAGGAGATCGAGTAAAATGGAGAATAATAGATATTTGATAATGTGATATATAAACATTTTATTCGTTTTTACCTTTATCAACTCATGAGTGTAGACTTATAGGACTTATTTTATGTAAAATGAGGTGCAAAATCCACTGGTGAAAACCGCGATGTCCTATCTTTTACCGTTTAGGTGATCGAGTAAAATGGAAAATATTAGATATTTGAAAATGTGATATATAAACATTTTATTCGTTTTTACCTTTATCAACTCTTGAGAGTAGACTTATAGGACCTATTTTATGTAAAATGAGGTGCTTCATCCACTGGTGAAAAACGCGATGTGGTATCTTTAACCGTTTAGGAGATCGAGTAAAATGGAGAATAATAGATATTTGAAAATGTGATATATAAACATTTTATTCGTTTGTACCTTTATCAACTCTTATGAGTAGATTTATAGGACTTATTTTATGTAAAATAAGGTGCTAAATCGACTGGTGAAAACCGCGATGTCCTATCTTTAACCGTTTAGGAGATCGAGTAAAATAGAAAATAATAGATATTTGAAAATGTGATATATAAACATTTTATTCGTTTGTTCCTTTATCAACTCTTGAGAGTAGACTTATAGGACCTATTTTATATAAAATGAGGTTCTAAATCCACTGGTGAAAACCGCGATGTCCTATCTTTAACCGTTTATTAGATGGAGTAAAATGGAAAATAATAGATATTTGAAAATGTGATATATAAACATTTTATTTGTTTATACTTTTATCAACTCATGAGAGTAGACTTATAGGACTTATTTTATGTAAAATGAGGTGCTAAATCCACTGGTGAAAACCGCGATGTGATATCTTTAACCGTTTAGGAGATCGAGTAAAATGGAGAATAATAGATATTTGAAAATGTGATATATTAACATTTTATTCGTTTTTACCTTTATCAACTCTTGAGAGTAGACTTATAGGACCTATTTTATGTAAAATGAGGTTCTAAATCCACTGGTGAAAACCGCGATGTAATATCTTTAACCGTTTAGGAGATCGAGTAAAATGGAGAATAATGGATATTTGAAAATGTGATATATAAACATTTTATTCGTTTTTACCTTTATCAACTCTTGAGAGTAGACTTATAGGACCTATTTTATGTAAAATGAGGTTCTAAATCCACTGGTGAAAACCGCGATGTAATATCTTTAACCGTTTAGGAGATCGAGTAAAATGGAGAATAATGGATATTTGAAAATGTGATATATAAACATTTTATTCGTTTGTACCTTTATCAACTCTTGAGAGTAGACTTATAGGACTTATTTTATGTAAAATGATGTGCTAAATCCACTGGTGAAAACCGCGATGTTCTATCTTTAACCGTTTAAGAGATCGAGTAAAATGGAGAATAATGGATATTTGAAAATGTGATATATAAACATTTTATTCGTTTGTACCTTTATCAACCCTTGAGGGTAGACTTATAGGACATATTTTATGTAAAATGAGGTGCTAAATCCACTGGTGAAAACCGCGATGTCCTATCTTTAACCGTTTAGGAGATCAAGTAAAATTGAGAATAATAGATATTTGAAAATGTGATATATAAAAATTTTATTCGTTTGTACCTTTATCAACTCTTGAGAGTAGACTTATAGGACTTATATAATGTAAAATGAGGTGCTAAATTTACTGGTAAAAACCGCGATGTCCTATCTTTAACCGTTTAGGAGATCGAGTAAAATGGAGAAAAATAGATATTTGATAATGTGATATATATACATTTTATTCGTTTGTACCTTTATCAACTCTTGAGAGTAGACTTATAAGACTTATTTTATGTAATATGAGGTGCTAAATCCACTGGTGAAAACCGCGATGTCCTATCTTTAACCGTTTAGGAGATCGAGTAAAATGGAGAATAATAGATATTTGATAATGTGGTATATAAACATTTTATTCGTTTGTACCTTTATCAACTCTTGAGAGTAGACTTATAAGACTTATTTTATGTAAAATGAGGTGCTAAATCCACTGGTAAAAACCGCGATGTCCTATCTTGAACCGTTTAGGAGATAGAGTAAAATGGAGAATAATAGATATTTGAAAATGTGATATATAAACATTTTATTTGTTTGTACCTTTATCAACTCTTGATAGTAAACTTATAGAACTTATTTTATGTAAAATAAGGTGCTAAATCCACTGGTGAAAACCGCGATGTCCTATCTTTAACCGTTTAAGAGATCGAGTAAAATGAAGAATAATGGATATTTGAAAATGTGATACACAAACATTTTATTCGTTTGTACCTTTATCAACCCTTGAGAGTAGACTCATAGGACATATTTTATGTAAAATGAGGTGCTAAATCCACTGGTGAAAACCAAGATGTCCTATCTTTAACCGTTTAGGAGATCGAGTAAAATGGAAAATAATAGATATTTGAAAATGTGATATATAAACATTTTATTCGTTTGTACCTTGATCAACTCTTGAGGGTAGACTTATAGGACTTATTTTATGTAAAATGAGGTGCTAAATCCACTGGTAAAATCCGCGATGTCCTATCTTTAACCGTTTAGGAGATCGAGTAAAATTGAGAATAATAGATATTTGATAATGTGGTATATAAACATTTTATACGTTTCTACCCTTATCAACTCTTGAAAGTAGACTTATAGGACTTATTTTATGTAAAATGAGGTGCTAAATCCACTGGTGAAAACCGCGATGTCCTATCTTTAACCGTTTTGTAGATCGAGTAAAATGGAGAATAATAGATATTTGATAATGTGATATATAAACATTTTATTCGTTTGTATCTTTATCAACTCTTGAGAGTAGACTTATAGGACTTATTTTATGTAAAATGAGGTGCTAAATCCACTGGTGAAAACCGCGATGTGATATCTTTAACCGTTTATGAGAACAAGTAAAATGGAGAATAATGGATATTTGAAAATGTGATATATAAACATTTTATTCGTTTTTACCTTTATCAACTCATGAGAGTAGACTTATAGGACCTATTTTATATAAAATAAGGTTCTTAATCCACTGGTGAAAACCGTGAGGTCCTATCTTTAACCGTTTAGGAGATGTAGTAAAATGGAGAATAATAAATATTTGATAATGTGGTATATAAACATTTTATACGTTTGTACCCTTATCAACTCTTGAAAGTAGACTTATAGGACTTATTTTATGTAAAATGAGGTGCTAAATCCACTGGTGAAAACCGCGATGTCCTATCTTTAACCGTTTTGGAGATCGAGTAAAATGGAGAATAATAGATATTTGATAATGTGATATATAAACATTTTATTCGTTTGTATCTTTATCAACTCTTGAGAGTAGACTTATAGGACTTACTTTATGTAAAATGAGGTGCTAAATCCACTGGTGAAAACCGCGATGTCCTATCTTTTACCGTTTAGGAGATCGAGTAAAATGGAAAATAATAGATATTTGAAAATGTGATATATAAACATTTTATTCGTTTTTACCTTTATCAACTCTTGAGAGCAGACTTATAGGACCTATTTTATGTAAAATGAGGTGCTAAATCCACTGTTGAAAACCGCGATGTGATATCTTTAACCGTTAGGAGATCGAGTAAAATGGAGAATAATAGATATTAGAAAATGTGATATATAAACATTTTATTCGTTTTTACCTTTATCAACTCTTGAGAGTAGACTTATTGGACCTATTTTATGTAAAATGAGGTTCTAAATCCACTGGTGAAGACCGCGATGTCCAATCTTTAACCGTTTAGGGGATAGAGTAAAATGGAGAATAATAGATATTTGAAAATGTGATATATAAACATTTTATTCGTTTTTACCTTTATCAACTCTTGAGAGTAGACTTATAGGACTTACTTTATGTAAAATGAGGTGCTAAATCCACTGGTGAAAACCGCGATGTCCTATCTTTTACCGTTTAGGAGATCGAGTAAAATGGAAAATAATAGATATTTGAAAATGTGATATATAAACATTTTATTCGTTTTTACCTTTATCAACTCTTGAGAGCAGACTTATAGGACCTATTTTATGTAAAATGAGGTGCTAAATCCACTGTTGAAAACCGCGATGTGATATCTTTAACCGTTTATGAGAACGAGTAAAATGGAGAATAATGGATATTTGAAAATGTGATATATAAACATTTTATTCGTTTGTACCTTTATCAACTCTTAAGAGTAGACTTATAGGACTTATTTTATGTAAAATGAGATGCTTAATCCACTGGTAAAAACCGCGATGTCCTATCTTTAACCGTTTAGGAGATCGAGTAAAATGGAGAATAATAGATATTTGATAATGTGGTATATAAACATTTTATTCGTTTGTACCCTTATCAACTCTTGAGAGTAGACTTATAGGACTTATTTTATGTAAAATGAGGTGCTAATTCCACTGGTGAAAAACGCGATGTGATATCTTTAACTGTTTAGGAGATCGAGTAAAATGGAGAATAATAGATATTTGAAAATGTGATATATAAACATTTTATTCGTTTTTACCTTTATCAACTCATGAGAGTAGACTTATAGGACCTATTTTATATAAAATAAGGTTCTTAATCCACTGGTGAAAACCGTGAGGTCCTATCTTTAACCGTTTAGGAGATGGAGTAAAATGGAGAATAATAGATATTTGAAAATGTGATATATAAACATTTTATTTGTTTGTACTTTTATCAACTCTTGAGAGTAGACTTATAGGACTTATTTTATGTAAAATGAGGTGCTAAATCCACTGGTGAAAACCGCGATGTCCTATCTTTTACCGTTTAGGAGATCGAGTAAAATGGAGAATAATTGATATTTGAAAATGTGATATATAAACATTTTATTTGTTTGTACCTTTATCAACTCTTGAGAGTAGACTTATAGGACTTAATTTATGTAGAATGAGGTGCTAAATCCACTAGTGAAAACCGCGATGTCCAATCTTTAACCGTTTTGGAGATCGAGTAAAATGGAGAATAACAGATATTTGAAAATGTGATATATAAACATTTTATTCGTTTTTACCTTTATCAACTCTTGAGAGTAGACTTATAGGACCTATTTTATGTAAAATGAAGTTCTAAATCCACTGGTGAAAACCGCGATGTCCAATCTTTAACCGTTTAGGAGATGGAGTAAAATGGAGAATAATAGATATTTGAAAATGTGATATATAAACATTTTATTTGTTTGTACCTTTATCAACTCTTGAGAGTAGACTTATAGGACTTAATTTATGTAGAATGAGGTGCTAAATCCACTAGTGAAAACCGCGATGTCCTATCTTTAACCGTTTTGGAGATCGAGTAAAATGGAGAATAATAGATATTTGAAAATGTGATATATAAACATTTTATTTGTTTGTACCTTTATCAACTCTTGAGAGTAGACCAATAGGACATATTTTATGTAAAATGAGGTGCTAAATCCACTATTGAAATCCGCGATGTCTTATCTTTAACCGTTTTGGAGATCGAGTAAAATGGAGAATAATAGATATTTGAAAATGTGATATATAAACATTTTATTCGTTTGTACCTTGATCAACTCTTGAGGGTAGACTTATAGGACTTATTTTATGTAAAATGAGGTGCTTAATCCACTGGTGAAAACCGCGATGTCCTATCTTTTACCGTTTAGGAGATCGAGTAAAATGGAGAATAATAGATATTTGAAAATGTGATATATAAACATTTTATTCGTTTGTACCTTGATCAACTCTTGAGGGTAGACTTATAGGACTTATTTTATGTAAAATGAGGTGCTTAATCCACTGGTGAAAACCGCGATGTCCTATCTTTAACCGTTTTGGAGATCGAGTAAAATGGAGAATAATAGATATTTGATAATGTGATATATAAACATTTTATTCGTTTGTATCTTTATCAACTCTTGAGAGTAGACTTATAGGACTTATTTTATGTAAAATGAGGTGCTAAATCCTCTGGTAAAAACCGCGATGTCCTATCTTTTACCGTTTAGGAGATCGAGTAAAATGGAAAATAATAGATATTTGAAAATGTGATATATAAACATTTTATTCGTTTTTACCTTTATCAACTCATGAGAGTTGACTTATAGGACCTATTTTATGTAAAATGAGGTGCTAAATCCACTGGTGAAAACCTTGATGTGATATCTTTAACCGTTTAGGAGATCGAGTAAAATGGAGAATAATAGATATTGGAAAATGTGATATATAAAAATTTTATTCGTTTGTACCATTATGAACTCTTAAGAGTAGACTTATAGAACTTATTTTATATAAAATGAGGTGCTAAATCTACTAGTGAAAACCGCTATGTCCTATTTTTAACCGTTTAGGAGATCGAGTAAAATGGAGAATAATAGATGTTTGAAAATGTGATATATAAACATTTTATTCGTTTGTACCTTTATCAACTCTTAAGAGTAGACTTATAGGAGTTATTTTATGTAAAATGAGGTGCTAAATCCACTGGTGAAAACCGCGATGTCCTATCTTTTACCGTTTAGGAGATCGAGTAAAATGGAAAATAATAGATATTTGAAAATGTGATATATAAACATTTTATTCGTTTTTACCTTTATCAACTCTTGAGAGTAGACTTATAGGACCTATTTTATGTAAAATGAGGTGCTAAATCCACTGGTGAAAACCGCGATGTCCTATCTTTAACCGTTTTGGAGATCGAGTAAAATGGAGAATAATAGATATTTGATAATGTGATATATAAACATTTTATTCGTTTGTACCTTTATCAACTCATGAGAGTAGACTTATAGGACTTATTTTATATAAAATGAGGTACTAAATCCACTAGTGAAAACCGCTATGTCCTATTTTTAACCGTTTAGGAGATCGAGTAAAATGGAGAATAATAGATGTTTGAAAATGTGATATATAAACATTTTATTCGTTTGTACCTTTATCAACTCTTAAGAGTAGACTTATAGGAGTTATTTTATGTAAAATGAGGTGCTAAATCCACTGGTGAAAACCGCGATGTCCTATCTTTTACCGTTTAGGAGATCGAGTAAAATGGAAAATAATAGATATTTGAAAATGTGATATATAAACATTTTATTCGTTTTTACCTTTATCAACTCTTGAGAGTAGACTTATAGGACCTATTTTATGTAAAATGAGGTGCTAAACCAACTGGTGAAAACCGCTATGTGATATCTTTAACCGTTTAGGAGATCGAGTAAAATGGAGAATAATAGATATTGGAAAATGTGATATATAAAAATTTTATTCGTTTGTACCATTATGAACTCTTAAGAGTAGACTTATAGAACTTATTTTATGTAAAATGAGGTGCTAAATCTACTAGTGAAAACCGCTATGTCCTATTTTTAACCGTTTAGGAGATCGAGTAAAATGGAGAATAATAGATGTTTGAAAATGTGATATATAAACATTTTATTCGTTTGTACCTTTATCAACTCTTAAGAGTAGACTTATAGGAGTTATTTTATGTAAAATAAGGTGCTAAATCCACTGGTGAAAACCGCGATGTCCTATCTTTTACCGTTTAGGAGATCGAGTAAAATGGAAAATAATAGATATTTGAAAATGTGATATATAAACATTTTATTCGTTTTTACCTTTATCAACTCTTGAGAGTAGACTTATAGGACCTATTTTATGTAAAATGAGGTGCTAAATCCACTGGTGAAAACCGCGATGTGATATCTTTAACCGTTTAGGAGATCGAGTAAAATGGAGAATAATAGATATTGGAAAATGTGATATATAAAAATTTTATTCGTTTGTACCATTATGAACTCTTAAGAGTAGACTTATAGAACTTATTTTATGTAAAATGAGGTGCTAAATCCACTAGTGAAAACCGCTATGTCCTATTTTTAACCGTTTAGGAGATCGAGTAAAATGGAGAATAATAGATGTTTGAAAATGTGATATATAAACATTTTATTCGTTTGTACCTTTATCAACTCTTAAGAGTAGACTTATAGGAGTTATTTTATGTAAAATGAGGTGCTAAATCCACTGGTGAAAACCGCGATGTCCCATCTTTAACCGTTTAGGAGATCGTGTAAAATAGAGAAGAGATATTTGAAAATGTGATATATAAACATTTTATTCGTTTGTACCTTTATCAACACTTGAGAGTAGACTTATAGGACTTATTTCATGTAAAATGAGGTGCTAAATCCACTGGTAATAACCGCGATGTCCTATCTCTAACCGTTTAGGAGAACGAGTAAAATGGAGAATAATAGATATTGGAAAATGTGATATATAAAAATTTTATTCGTTTGTACCATTATGAACTCTTAAGAGTAGACTTATAAAACTTATTTTATGTAAAATGAGGTGCTAAATCCACTAGTGAAAACCGCTATGTCCTATTTTTAACCGTTTAGGAGATCGAGTAAAATGGAGAATAATAGATGTTTGAAAATGTGATATATAAACATTTTATTCGTTTGTACCTTGATCAACTCTTGAGGGTAGACTTATAAGACTTATTTTATGTAAAATGAGGTGCTAAATCCACTGGTGAAAACCGCGATGTCCTATCTTTAACCGTTTTGGAGATCGAGTAAAATGGAGAATAATAGATATTTGATAATGTGATATATAAACATTTTATTCGTTTGTACCTTTATCAACTCATGAGAGTAGACTTATAGGACTTATTTTATATAAAATGAGGTACTAAATCCACTAGTGAAAACCGCTATGTCCTATTTTTAACCGTTTAGGAGATCGAGTAAAATGGAGAATAATAGATATTGGAAAATGTGATATATAAAAATTTTATTCGTTTGTACCATTATGAACTCTTAAGAGTAGACTTATAGAACTTATTTTATGTAAAATGAGGTGCTAAATCTACTAGTGAAAACCGCTATGTCCTATTTTTAACCGTTTAGGAGATCGAGTAAAATGGAGAATAATAGATGTTTGAAAATGTGATATATAAACATTTTATTCGTTTGTACCTTTATCAACTCTTAAGAGTAGACTTATAGGAGTTATTTTATGTAAAATGAGGTGCTAAATCCACTGGTGAAAACCGCGATGTCCTATCTTTTACCGTTTAGGAGATCGAGTAAAATGGAAAATAATAGATATTTGAAAATGTGATATATAAACATTTTATTCGTTTTTACCTTTATCAACTCTTGAGAGTAGACTTATAGGACCTATTTTATGTAAAATGAGGTGCTAAATCCACTGGTGAAAACCGCGATGTGATATCTTTAACCGTTTAGGAGATCGAGTAAAATGGAGAATAATAGATATTGGAAAATGTGATATATAAAAATTTTATTCGTTTGTACCATTATGAACTCTTAAGAGTAGACTTATAGAACTTATTTTATGTAAAATGAGGTGCTAAATCCACTAGTGAAAACCGCTATGTCCTATTTTTAACCGTTTAGGAGATCGAGTAAAATGGAGAATAATAGATGTTTGAAAATGTGATATATAAACATTTTATTCGTTTGTACCTTTATCAACTCTTAAGAGTAGACTTATAGGAGTTATTTTATGTAAAATGAGGTGCTAAATCCACTGGTGAAAACCGCGATGTCCCATCTTTAACCGTTTAGGAGATCGTGTAAAATAGAGAAGAGATATTTGAAAATGTGATATATAAACATTTTATTCGTTTGTACCTTTATCAACACTTGAGAGTAGACTTATAGGACTTATTTCATGTAAAATGAGGTGCTAAATCCACTGGTGATAACCGCGATGTCCTATCTCTAACCGTTTAGGAGAACGAGTAAAATGGAGAATAATAGATATTGGAAAATGTGATATATAAAAATTTTATTCGTTTGTACCATTATGAACTCTTAAGAGTAGACTTATAAAACTTATTTTATGTAAAATGAGGTGCTAAATCCACTAGTGAAAACCGCTATGTCCTATTTTTAACCGTTTAGGAGATCGAGTAAAATGGAGAATAATAGATGTTTGAAAATGTGATATATAAACATTTTATTCGTTTGTACCTTGATCAACTCTTGAGGGTAGACTTATAAGACTTATTTTATGTAAAATGAGGTGCTAAATCCACTGGTGAAAACCGCGATGTCCTATCTTTAACCGTTTTGGAGATCGAGTAAAATGGAGAATAATAGATATTTGATAATGTGATATATAAACATTTTATTCGTTTGTACCTTTATCAACTCATGAGAGTAGACTTATAGGACTTATTTTATATAAAATGAGGTACTAAATCCACTAGTGAAAACCGCTATGTCCTATTTTTAACCGTTTAGGAGATCGAGTAAAATGGAGAATAATAGATGTTTGAAAATGTGATATATAAACATTTTATTCGTTTGTACCTTTATCAACTCTTAAGAGTAGACTTATAGGAGTTATTTTATGTAAAATGTGGTGCTAAATCCACTGGTGAAAACCGCGATGTCCTATCTTTTACCGTTTAGGAGATCGAGTAAAATGGAAAATAATAGATATTTGAAAATGTGATATATAAACATTTTATTCGTTTTTACCTTAATCAACTCTTGAGAGTAGACTTATAGGACCTATTTTATGTAAAATGAGGTGCTAAATCCACTGGTGAAAACCGCGATGTGATATCTTTAACCGTTTAGGAGATCGAGTAAAATGGAGAATAATAGATATTGGAAAATGTGATATATAAAAATTTTATTCGTTTGTACCATTATGAACTCTTAAGAGTAGACTTATAGAACTTATTTTATGTAAAATGAGGTGCTAAATCCACTAGTGAAAACCGCTATGTCCTATTTTTAACCGTTTAGGAGATCGAGTAAAATGGAGAATAATAGATGTTTGAAAATGTGATATATAAGCATTTTATTCGTTTGTACCTTTATCAACTCTTAAGAGTAGACTTATAGGAGTTATTTTATGTAAAATGAGGTGCTAAATCCACTGGTGAAAACCGCGATGTCCTATCTTTAACCGTTTAGGAGATCGTGTAAAATAGAGAAGAGATATTTGAAAATGTGATATATAAACATTTTATTCGTTTGTACCTTTATCAACTCTTGAGAGTAGACTTATAGGACTTATTTCATGTAAAATGAGGTGCTAAATCCACTGGTGATAACCGCGATGTCCTATCTCTAACCGTTTAGGAGAACGAGTAAAATGGAGAATAATAGATATTGGAAAATGTGATATATAAAAATTTTATTCGTTTGTACCATTATGAACTCTTAAGAGTAGACTTATAGAACTTATTTTATGTAAAATGAGGTGCTAAATCCACTAGTGAAAACCGCTATGTCCTATTTTTAACCGTTTAGGAGATCGAGTAAAATGGAGAATAATAGATGTTTGAAAATGTGATATATAAACATTTTATTCGTTTGTACCTTTATCAACTCTTAAGAGTAGACTTATAGGAGTTATTTTATGTAAAATGTGGTGCTAAATCCACTGGTGAAAACCGCGATGTCCTATCTTTTACCGTTTAGGAGATCGAGTAAAATGGAAAATAATAGATATTTGAAAATGTGATATATAAACATTTTATTCGTTTTTACCTTAATCAACTCTTGAGAGTAGACTTATAGGACCTATTTTATGTAAAATGAGGTGCTAAATCCACTGGTGAAAACCGCGATGTGATATCTTTAACCGTTTAGGAGATCGAGTAAAATGGAGAATAATAGATATTGGAAAATGTGATATATAAAAATTTTATTCGTTTGTACCATTATGAACTCTTAAGAGTAGGCTTATAGAACTTATTTTATGTAAAATGAGGTGCTAAATCCACTAGTGAAAACCGCTATGTCCTATTTTTAACCGTTTAGGAGATCGAGTAAAATGGAGAATAATAGATGTTTGAAAATGTGATATATAAACATTTTATTCGTTTGTACCTTTATCAACTCTTAAGAGTAGACTTATAGGAGTTATTTTATGTAAAATGAGGTGCTAAATCCACTGGTGAAAACCGCGATGTCCTATCTTTAACCGTTTAGGAGATCGTGTAAAATAGAGAAGAGATATTTGAAAATGTGATATATAAACATTTTATTCGTTTGTACCTTTATCAACTCTTGAGAGTAGACTTATAGGACTTATTTCATGTAAAATGAGGTGCTAAATCCACTGGTGATAACCGCGATGTCCTATCTCTAACCGTTTAGGAGAACGAGTAAAATGGAGAATAATAGATATTGGAAAATGTGATATATAAAAATTTTATTCGTTTGTACCATTATGAACTCTTAAGAGTAGACTTATAGAACTTATTTTATGTAAAATGAGGTGCTAAATCCACTAGTGAAAACCGCTATGTCCTATTTTTAACCGTTTAGGAGATCGAGTAAAATGGAGAATAATAGATGTTTGAAAATGTGATATATAAACATTTTATTCGTTTGTACCATTATCAACTCTTAAGAGTAAACTTATAGGACCTATTTTATGTAAAATGAAGTGCTAAATCCACTGGTGAAAACCGCGATGTCCTATCTTTAACCGTTTTGGAGATCGAGTAAAATGGAGAATAATAGATATTTGATAATGTGATATATAAACATTTTATTCGTTTGTACCTTTATCAACTCATAAGAGTAGACTTATAGAACCTATTTTATGTAAAATGAGGTGCTAAATCCACTGGTGAAAACCGCGATGTGATATCTTTAACCGTTTAGGAGATCGAGTAAAATGGAGAATAATAGATATTTGAAAATGTGATATATAAACATTTTATTCGTTTTTACCTTTATCAACTCTTGAGAGTAGAATTATAGGACCTTTTTTATGTAAAATGAGGTTCTAAATGCACTGGTGAAAACCGCGATTTCCTATCTTTAACCGTTTAGGAGATCGAGTAAAATGAAGAATAATAGATATTTGATAATGTGATATATAAACATTTTATTCGTTTGTACCTTTATCAACTCTTGAGAGTAGACTTATAGGAGTTATTTTATGTAAAATGAGGTGCTAAATCCACTGGTGAAAACCGCGATGTCCTATCTTTAACCGTTTAGGAGATCGTGTAAAATAGAGAAGAGATATTTGAAAATGTGATATATAAACATTTTATTCGTTTGTACCTTTATCAACTCTTGAGAGTAGACTTATAGGACTTATTTCATGTAAAATGAGGTGCTAAATCCACTGGTGATAACCGCGATGTCCTATCTCTAACCGTTTAGGAGATCGAGTAAAATGGAGAAAAATTGATATTTGAAAATGTGATATATAAACATTTTATTCGTTTGTACCTTTATCAACTCATGAGAGTAGACTTATAGGACTTATTTTATATAAAATGAGGTACTAAATCCACTAGTGAAAACCGCTATGTCCTATTTTTAACCGTTTAGGAGATCGAGTAAAATGGAGAATAATAGATGTTTGAAAATGTGATATATAAACATTTTATTCGTTTGTACCTTTATCAACTCTTAAGAGTAGACTTATAGGAGTTATTTTATGTAAAATGAGGTGCTAAATCCACTGGTGAAAACCGCGATGTCCTATCTTTTACCGTTTAGGAGATCGAGTAAAATGGAAAATAATAGATATTTGAAAATGTGATATATAAACATTTTATTCGTTTTTACCTTTATCAACTCTTGAGAGTAGACTTATAGGACCTATTTTATGTAAAATGAGGTGCTAAATCCACTGGTGAAAACCGCTATGTGATATCTTTAACCGTTTAGGAGATCGAGTAAAATGGAGAATAATAGATATTGGAAAATGTGATATATAAAAATTTTATTCGTTTGTACCATTATGAACTCTTAAGAGTAGACTTATAGAACTTATTTTATGTAAAATGAGGTGCTAAATCTACTAGTGAAAACCGCTATGTCCTATTTTTAACCGTTTAGGAGATAGAGTAAAATGGAGAATAATAGATGTTTGAAAATGTGATATATAAACATTTTATTCGTTTGTACCTTTATCAACTCTTAAGAGTAGACTTATAGGAGTTATTTTATGTAAAATGAGGTGCTAAATCCACTGGTGAAAACCGCGATGTCCTATCTTTTACCGTTTAGGAGATCGAGTAAAATGGAAAATAATAGATATTTGAAAATGTGATATATAAACATTTTATTCGTTTGTACCTTTATCAACTCTTAAGAGTAGACTTATAGGAGTTATTTTATGTAAATTGAGGTGCTAAATCCACTGGTGAAAACCGCGATGTCCCATCTTTAACCGTTTAGGAGATCGTGTAAAATAGAGAAGAGATATTTGAAAATGTGATATATAAACATTTTATTCGTTTGTACCATTATCAACACTTGAGAGTAGACTTATAGGACTTATTTCATGTAAAATGAGGTGCTAAATCCACTGGTGATAACCGCGATGTCCTATCTCTAACCGTTTAGGAGAACGAGTAAAATGGAGAATAATAGATATTGGAAAATGTGATATATAAAAATTTTATTCGTTTGTACCATTATGAACTCTTAAGAGTAGACTTATAAAACTTATTTTATGTAAAATGAGGTGCTAAATCCACTAGTGAAAACCGCTATGTCCTATTTTTAACCGTTTAGGAGATCGAGTAAAATGGAGAATAATAGATGTTTGAAAATGTGATATATAAACATTTTATTCGTTTGTACCTTGATCAACTCTTGAGGGTAGACTTATAAGACTTATTTTATGTAAAATGAGGTGCTAAATCCACTGGTGAAAACCGCGATGTCCTATCTTTAACCGTTTTGGAGATCGAGTAAAATGGAGAATAATAGATATTTGATAATGTGATATATAAACATTTTATTCGTTTGTACCTTTATCAACTCATGAGAGTAGACTTATAGGACTTATTTTATATAAAATGAGGTACTAAATCCACTAGTGAAAACCGCTATGTCCTATTTTTAACCGTTTAGGAGATCGAGTAAAATGGAGAATAATAGATGTTTGAAAATGTGATATATAAACATTTTATTCGTTTGTACCTTTATCAACTCTTAAGAGTAGACTTATAGGAGTTATTTTATGTAAAATGAGGTGCTAAATCCACTGGTGAAAACCGCGATGTCCTATCTTTTACCGTTTAGGAGATCGAGTAAAATGGAAAATAATAGATATTTGAAAATGTGATATATAAACATTTTATTCGTTTTTACCTTTATCAACTCTTGAGAGTAGACTTATAGGACCTATTTTATGTAAAATGAGGTGCTAAATCCACTGGTGAAAACCGCGATGTGATATCTTTAACCGTTTAGGAGATCGAGTAAAATGGAGAATAATAGATATTGGAAAATGTGATATATAAAAATTTTATTCGTTTGTACCATTATGAACTCTTAAGAGTAGACTTATAGAACTTATTTTATGTAAAATGAGGTGCTAAATCCACTAGTGAAAACCGCTATGTCCTATTTTTAACCGTTTAGGAGATCGAGTAAAATGGAGAATAATAGATGTTTGAAAATGTGATATATAAACATTTTATTCGTTTGTACCTTTATCAACTCTTAAGAGTAGACTTATAGGAGTTATTTTATGTAAAATGAGGTGCTAAATCCACTGGTGAAAACCGCGATGTCCTATCTTTAACCGTTTAGGAGATCGTGTAAAATAGAGAAGAGATATTTGAAAATGTGATATATAAACATTTTATTCGTTTGTACCTTTATCAACTCTTGAGAGTAGACTTATAGGACTTATTTCATGTAAAATGAGGTGCTAAATCCACTGGTGATAACCGCGATGTCCTATCTCTAACCGTTTAGGAGAACGAGTAAAATGGAGAATAATAGATATTGGAAAATGTGATATATAAAAATTTTATTCGTTTGTACCATTATGAACTCTTAAGAGTAGACTTATAGAACTTATTTTATGTAAAATGAGGTGCTAAATCCACTAGTAAAAACCGCTATGTCCTATTTTTAACCGTTTAGGAGATCGAGTAAAATGGAGAATAATAGATGTTTGAAAATGTGATATATAAACATTTTATTCGTTTGTACCATTATCAACTCTTAAGAGAAGACTTATAGGACCTATTTTATGTAAAATGAGGTGCTAAATCCACTGGTGAAAACCGCGATGTCCTATCTTTAACCGTTTTGGAGATCGAGTAAAATGGAGAATAATAGATATTTGATAATGTGATATATAAACATTTTATTCGTTTGTACCTTTATCAACTCATAAGAGTAGACTTATAGGACTTATTTTATATAAAATGAGGTACTAAATCCACTGGTGAAAATCGCGATGTCCTATCTTTTACCGTTTAGGAGATCGAGTAAAATGGAAAATAATAGATATTTGAAAATGTGATATATAAACATTTTATTCGTTTTTACCTTTATCAACTCTTGAGAGTAGACTTATAGGACCTTTTTTATGTAAAATGAGGTTCTAAATGCACTGGTGAAAACCGCGATTTCCTATCTTTAACCGTTTAGGAGATCGAGTAAAATGAAGAATAATAGATATTTGAAAATGTGATATATAATCATTTTATTCGTTTTTACCTTTATCAACTCTTGAGAGTAGACTTATAGGACCTATTTTATGTAAAATGAGGTGCTAAATCCACTGGTGAAAACCGCGATGTGATATCTTTAACCGTTTAGGAGATCGAGTAAAATGGAGAATAATAGATATTTGAAAATGTGATATATAAACATTTTATTCGTTTTTACCTTTATCAACTCTTGAGAGTAGACTTATAGGACCTTTTATATGTAAAATGAGGTTCTAAATGCACTGGTGAAAACCGCGATTTCCTATCTTTAACCGTTTAGGAGATCGAGTAAAATGAAGAATAATTGATATTTGATAATGTGATATATAAACATTTTATTCGTTTGTACCTTTATCAACTCT
The DNA here is from genome assembly GCA_963930825.1 of Silvanus unidentatus. Taxonomy (NCBI): domain Eukaryota; kingdom Metazoa; phylum Arthropoda; class Insecta; order Coleoptera; family Silvanidae; genus Silvanus; species Silvanus unidentatus. The sequence continues at coordinate 5,670 of CAWVOD010000042.1, read as the reverse complement.
TGAGAGTAGACTTATAGGACTTATTTTATGTAAAATGAGGTGCTTAATCCACTGGTGAAAACCGCGATGTCCTATCTTTAACCGTTTAGGAGATCGAGTAAAATGGAGAAAAATTGATATTTGAAAATGTGATATATAAACATTTTATTCGTTTGTACCTTTATCAACTCTTGAGAGTAGACTTACAGGACCTATTTTTTGTAAAATGAAGTGCTAAATCCACTGGTGAAAACCGCGATGTCCTATCTTGAATCGTTTAGGAGATCGAGTAAAATGGAGAAAAATAGATATTTGAAAATTTGATATATAAACATTTTATTCGTTTTTACCTTTATCAACTCTTCAGAGTAGACTTATAGGTCTTATTTTATGTAAAATGAGGTACTAAATCCTCTGGAGAAAACCGCGATGTCCTATCTTTAACCGTTTAGGAGATCGAGTAAAATGGATATTAATAGATATTTGAAAATGTAATATATAAACATTTTATTCGTTTGAACCTTTATCAACTTTTGAGAGTAGACTTATAGGACTTTTTATATGTAAAATGAGGTGCTAAAACCACTGGTGGAAACTGCGATGTGATATCTTTAATCGTTTAGGAGATCGAGTAAAATGGAGAATAATAGATATTTGAAAATGTGATATATAAACACTTTATTCGTTTGTACCTTTATCAACTCTTAAGAGTAGACTTATAGGAGTTATTTTATGTAAAATAAGGTGCTAAATCCACTGGTGAAAACCGCGATGTCCTATCTTTAACCGTTTAGGAGATCGAGTAAAATAGAAAATAATAGATATTTGAAAATGTGATATATATATATTTTTTTCGTTTGTACCTTTATCAACTCTTCAGAGTAGACTTATAGGTCTTATTTTATGTAAAATGAGGTACTAAATCCTCTGGAGAAAACCGCGATGTCCTATCTTTAACCGTTTAGGAGATCGAGTAAAATGGATATTAATAGATATTTGAAAATGTAATATATAAACATTTTATTCGTTTGAACCTTTATCAACTTTTGAGAGTAGACTTATAGGACTTTTTATATGTAAAATGAGGTGCTAAAACCACTAGTGAAAACCGCGCTGTCCTATTTTTAACCGTTTAGGAGATCGTGTAAAATGGAGAAGAGATATTTGAAAATGTGATATATAAACATTTTATTCGTTTGTACCTTTATCAACTCTTAAGAGTAGACTTATAGGAGTTATTTTATGTAAAATAAGGTACTAAATCCTCTGGAGAAAACCGCGATGTCCTATCTTTAACCGTTTAGGAGATCGAGCAAAATGGATATTAATTGATATTTGAAAATGTAATATATAAACATTTTATTCGTTTGTACCTTTATCAACTCATGAGAGTAGACTTATAGGACATATTTTATGTAAAATGAGGTGCTTAATCCACTGGTGAAAACCGCGATGTCCTATCTTTAACCGTTTAGGAGATCGAGTAAATTGGAGAATAATAGATATTAGATAATGTGATATATAAACATTTTATTCGTTTGTACCTTTATCAACTCTTGAGAGTAGACTTATAAGACTTATTTTATGTAAAATGAGGTGCTAAATCCACTGGTGAAAACCTCGATGTCCTATCTTTAACCGTATAGAAGATCGAGTAAAATGGAGAATAATAGATATTTGAAAATGTGATATATAAACATTTTATTCGTTTGTACCTTTATCAACTTTTGAGAGTAGACTTATAGGACCTATTTTATGTAAAATGAGGTGCTAAATCCACTGGTAAAAACCTCGATGTCCTATCTTTAACCGTTTAGGAGATCGGGTAAAATGGAGAATAATAGATATTTGAAAATGTGATATATAAACATTTTATTCGTTTGTACCTTTATCAACTTTTGAGAGTAGACTTATAGGACCTATTTTATGTAAAATGAGGTGCTAAATCCACTGGTGAAAACCGCGATGTCCTATCTTTAACCGTTTAGGAGATCCAGTAAAATGGAGAATAATAGAAATTTGAAAATGTGATATATAAACATTTTATTCGTTTTTACCTTTATCAACTCTTGAGAGTAGACTTATAGGACCTATTTTATGTAAAATGAGGTGCTAAATTCACTGGTGAAAACCTCGATGTCCTATCTTTAACCGTATAGAAGATCGAGTAAAATGGAGAATAATAGATATTTGAAAATGTGATATATAAACATTTTATTCGTTTGTACCTTTATCAACTTTTGAGAGTAGACTTATAGGACCTATTTTATGTAAAATGAGGTGCTAAATCCACTGGTGAAAACCTCGATGTCCTATCTTTAACCGTTTAGGAGATCGGGTAAAATGGAGAATAATAGATATTTGAAAATGTGATATATAAACATTTTATTCGTTTGTACCTTTATCAACTTTTGAGAGTAGACTTATAGGACCTATTTTATGTAAAATGAGGTGCTAAATCCACTGGTGAAAACCGCGATGTCCTATCTTTAACCGTTTAGGAGATCCAGTAAAATGGAGAATTATAGAAATTTGAAAATGTGATATATAAACATTTTATTCGTTTTTACCTTTATCAACTCTTGAGAGTAGACTTATAGGACCTATTTTATGTAAAATGAGGTGCTAAATCCACTGGTGAAAACCGCGATGTCCTATCTTTAACCGTTTAGCAGATCGAGTAAAATGGAGAATAATAGCTATTTGATAATGTGATATATAAACATTTTATTCGTTTGTACCTGTATCAACTCTTGAGAGTAGACTTATAAGACTTATTTCATGTAAAATGAGGTGCTAAATCTACTGGTAAAAACCGCGATGTCCTATCTTTAACCGTTTAGGAGATCGAGTAAAATGGAGAATAATAGATATTTGAAAATGTGATATATAAACATTTTATTCGTTTTTACCTTTATCAACTCTTGAGAGTAGACTTATAGGACTTATTTTATGTAAAATGAGGTTTTAAATCCACTGGTGAAAACCACGATGTCCTATCTTGATCCGTTTAGGAGATCGAGTAAAATGGATAAAAATAGTTATTTGAAAATGTGATATATAAACATTTTATTCGTTTGTACTTTTATCAACTCTTGAGAGTAGACTTATAGGACCTATTTTATGTATAATTAGTTGCTAAATCCACTGTGAATAATCGCGATGTCCTATTTTTAACCGTTTAGGAGATCGAGTAAAATGGAGATAATAGATATTTGAAAATGTGATATATAAACATTTTGTTCGTTTGTACCTTTATCAACTCTTGAGAGTAGACTTATAGGACATATTTTATGTAAAATGAGGTGCTACATACACTGGTGAAAACCGCGATGTCCTATCTTGAACCGTTTAGGAGATCGAGTAAAATGGAGAATAATAGATATTTGAAAATGTGATATATAAACATTTTGTTCGTTTGTACCTTGATCAACTCTTGAGAGTAGACTTATAGGACTTATTTTATGGAAAATGAGGTGCTAAATCCACTGGTGAAAACCTCGATGTCCTATCTTTAACCGTTTAGAAGATCTAGTAAAATGAAGAATAATAGATATTTGAAAATGTGATATATAAACATTTTATTCGTTTGTACCTTTATCAACTTTTGATAGTAGACTTATAGGACCTATTTTATGTAAAATGAGGTGCTAAATCCACTGGTGAAAACTCGATGTCCTATCTTTAACCGTTTAGGAGATCGAGTAAAATGGAGAATAATAGATATTGAAAATGTGATATATAAACATTTTGTTCGTTTGTACCTTTATCAACTTTTGAGAGTAGACTTATAGGACCTATTTTATGTAAAATGAGGTGCTAAATCCACTGGTGAAACCCCGATGTCCTATCATGAACCGTTTAGGAGATCGAGTAAAATGTAGAATAATAGATATTTGAAAATGTGATATATAACATTTGTTCGTTTGTACCTTTATCAACTCTTGAGAGTAGACTTATAGGACATATTTTATGTAAAATGAGGTGCTACATCCACTGGTGAAAACCGCGATGTCCTATCTTGAACCGTTTAGGAGATCGAGTAAAATGGAGAAAATAGATATTTGAAAATGCGATATATAAACATTTTATTCGTTTTTACCTTTATCAACTCTTGAAAGTAGACTTATAGGACCTATTTTATGTAAAATGAGGTGCTAAATCCACTGGTGAAAACCTCGATGTCCTATCTTTAACCGTTTAGAAGATCGAGTAAAATGGAGAATAATAGACATTTGAAAATGTGATATATATATATTTTATTCGTTTGTACCTTTATCAACTTTTGAGAGTAGACTTATAGGACCTATTTTATGTAAAATGAGGTGCTAAATCCACTGGTGAAAACCTCGATGTCCTATCTTTAACCGTTTAGGAGATCGAGTAAAATGGAGAATATTAGATATTTGAAAATGTGATATATAAACATTTTATTCGTTTGTACCTTTATCAACTTTTGAGAGTAGACTTATAGGACCTATTTTATGTTAAATGAGGTGCTAAATCCACTGGTGAAAACCGCGATATCCTATCTTTAATCGTTTAGGAGATCGAGTAAAATAGAGAATAATAGAAATTTGAAAATGTGATATATAAACATTTTATTCGTTTTTACCTTTATCAACTCTTGAGAGTAGACTTATAGAACCTATTTTATGTAAAATGAGGTGCTAAATCCACTGGTGAAAACCGCGATGTCCTATCTTTAACCATTTAGGAGATCGAGTAAAATGGAAAGTAATAGAAATTTGAAAATGTGATATATAAACATTTTATTCGTTTTTAATTTTATCAACTCTTGAGAGTAGACTTATAGAACCTATTTTATCTAAAATGAGGTGCTAAATCCACTGGTGAAAACCGCGATGTCCTATCTTTAACCGTTTAGGAGATCGAGTAAAATGGAGAATAATATAAATTTGAAAATGTGATATATAAACATTTTATTCGTTTTTACCTTTATCAACTCTTGAGAGTAGACCTATAGAACCTATTTTATGTAAAATGAGGTGCTAAATCCACTGGTGAAAACCGCGATGTCCTATCTTTAACCATTTAGGAGATCGAGTAAAATGGAAAATAATAGAAATTTGAAAATGTGATATATAAACATTTTATTCGTTTGTAATTTTATCAACTCTTGAGAGTAGACTTATAGAACCTATTTTATGTAAAATGTGGTGCTAAATCCACTGGTGAAAACCGCGATATCCTATCTTTAATCGTTTAGGAGATCGAGTAAAATAGAGAATAATAGAAATTTGAAAATGTGATATATAAACATTTTATTCGTTTTTACCTTTATCAACTCTTGAGAGTAGACCTATAGAACCTATTTTATGTAAAATGAGGTGCTAAATCCACTGGTGAAAACCGCGATGTCCTATCTTTAACCATTTAGGAGATCGAGTAAAATGGAAAATAATAGAAATTTGAAAATGTGATATATAAACATTTTATTCGTTTTTACCTTTATCAACTCTTGAGAGTAGACTTATAGAACCTATTTTATGTAAAATGAGGTGCTAAATCCACTGGTAAAAACCGCGATGTCCTATCTTTAACCGTTTAGGAGATCGAGTAAAATGGAGAATAATAGATATTTGATAATGTGATATATAAACATTTTATTCGTTTGTACCTTTATCAACTCTTAAGAGTAGACTTATAAGACTTATTTCATGTAAAATG